>NQII01008788.1:7613-22708 GCA_002778355.1 Clitarchus hookeri
ACTTTACTGAAATTTTTGAAACCTTGAATGAATTTGTGAAATTTACGTTGTATCTGTTATGCCACTGCCAAGTGAACTATCTACGGTAAGGATCAGGAATTTGGTTTGAAAGGTTGACAAAAATTTTGGAGTTCTACTTGGGTTTGGGAATCTATGAGGTCCTGCACTCTTGATCTTTTGAGTGCAGGAAGGCGGCAGTTAGTCTGGGCGCCCATGAATTTAGATGGAAAATTTCTATTTATTCTCAATCCCCTCTCTTTTCAGAGAGGGGCGAGCTCTAGGTCGTTTTACTGTACTAATTTTGATGTTCTAATTTTTTCGGGTTAAGCTCGTCGATGCCCCCCGGCCAGCAGGCACTGCACCGCAGAGCAGGCACATTCCCGCAGCTATCCGGTCTCCGGACGGCCACGAGGGCCCACTGGCCGGCGCGACACCGACAAGGCACTTCCGCCGCTGCCCCGCCGACCTGACGGCATCATGCCGGAGACCGTGTNCGGCCTCGGACAGCTGCCTTTTCTCTGAATCGCCGGCCTCGGACAGCTGCCTTTTCTCTGAATCGCCGGCCTCGGACAGCTGCCTTTTCTCTGAATCGCCGGCCTCGGACAGCTGCCTTTTCTCTGAATCGCCGGCCTCGGACAGCTGCCTTTTCTCTGAATCGCCGGCCTCGGACAGCTGCCTTTTCTCTGAATCGCCGGCCTCGGACAGCTGCCTTTTCTCTGAATCGCCGGCCTCGGACAGCTGCCTTTTCTCTGAATCGCCGGCCTCGGACAGCTGCCTTTTCTCTGAATCGCCGGCCTCGGACAGCTGCCTTTTCTCTGAATCGCCGGCCTCGGACAGCTGCCTTTTCTCTGAATCGCCGGCCTCGGACAGCTGCCTTTTCTCTGAATCGCCGGCCTCGGACAGCTGCCTTTTCTCTGAATCGCCGGCCTCGGACAGCTGCCTTTTCTCTGAATCGCCGGCCTCGGACAGCTGCCTTTTCTCTGAATCGCCGGCCTCGGACAGCTGCCTTTTCTCTGAATCGCCGGCCTCGGACAGCTGCCTTTTCTCTGAATCGCCGGCCTCGGACAGCTGCCTTTTCTCTGAATCGCCGGCCTCGGACAGCTGCCTTTTCTCTGAATCGCCGGCCTCGGACAGCTGCCTTTTCTCTGAATCGCAGATTTTAGACAGGTTTTAAGGCCCGAAGGCCACACACCCTCCATCCTCCCGCACTGCATCTGTACTCTGATGAGTAACGCAGTGCACGGCACTTTCTCCTCTTGGTCTCTTTGGGCCATTCACTTTTCATTTCTTGCTGTAACGCGGTATTCTACCGGTTTTCTCATTTAAAACCTGTCCTCGCCAATTCTAAGTACTCCGACTTTTGCTCATTAAAGTCTTTACCCGAGTACCCTATCATGGGTCATCAGAAATATTCCATCTGTCGAAATCCTCCAGTCGCCTTCCAATTTTTGTGGCGAACATATTCCATCTTTTATGTAGTTGTTCATTAGCCATAACAGTTTCGACTTCCAAGTGAATGCCCAGCTCTTGCACTTGATTCTTCAACTCTTCAATAAGTCTTCCGTCTTCAGACAGTCTGTGATGACATGCTGAACGGTGTCATCCACCCCGCAGACCTCGCATAGCGGGGAAGCAACAAGCTGTAGGTCATGAAGTTTGGCCTTGAAGTTTCCGTGGCCCATCAGCAACTGCATACTGTAGTGGTTTGTTTGTATCCATTTGGCACTTAATCTTGTTCGTATGTTGGGCAGAAGCTGAAACGTTTGACTTCCTCTTTCAGAGTTGACCCACCTCTCTTGCCATTCATCTAGGATGTTGTCCAGTATGGCTTCCTTATCTTCTTTCATGAACCTGCCAGCTCGCGCTCCCTCCGCCATCAAGCCCCTGTACCTGACCAGCAGGTATGCAGGCAGCACTCCAGCAACCACCGGGAGAGACTCGTTTCGGACAGTCTTATACGCGCTTGTCACAGTCAGCAGCGCAGCCCTTTGAGCACTTAGTAGCTTCCTTTTATGCCACGAAAGCTCGGCACGGTGGTACCACATCACTGCTCCGTATGAAATTATGGTCTCAAAGACAGCCTTGTATATAGTTCTGAAATTGAGCCCCCAACTGGTGTTTCCAAGTCTTCTCAGTTTCTGAAATACCACCACCGACTTCTGCGACACATACTCAATGTGCTTGAGAAAGCTCATCTTGTCATCCAAGATTACACCCAGATACTTGAATTCCTGCACATATTGTATGGAATGACCCCCAAAGCGCACTGTCGGGCTTCTTTGCAGCTTTCCTTTAACAAGCATTACCTTGGTTTTTTCTGTTGAAAAGCTCAATTTCGTAGTTTTGGACCATTCCCACGTCTTCTCCATAATCAGGTTGGCCTTGATTTCCAATTCTTTCCTAGAATTTCCTGATAGTAGGATTAGGCCATCATCCGCATAGCCGAAGACAGTACACTCCGGGGGGAGTCCCAGTTCAAGAAACCCATCGAAAAGGATGTTCCATAGGATCGGCCCAAGGACCGACCCCTGGGGGCACCCCTTCGTGAGCTCTTTTCTGACCTGTACGTTTTTAGTGGAGTAAATACTCCATCTATTCTGAAAGAAATCCAGATTGACCCTATAGATGTTTGCTGGGCATCTCTTTGTTTTGAGCCTGAACATCACCTCCGGCCACCAGGCATTATCAAATGCGCCTGATATATCCAAGAAGATGGCCATGATGTATTTACTGTTGGACTCCCTGATTTTGCACATCACATCATGCAAGGCGAAATCGGTCCCCATGCCTCTCCTGAATCCATATTGGCGCTCATTTAGTATTCCCTCTGCTTCCAGGGCCATGGTGAGTCTCCTGTTTATTAGTTTTTCGTACACTTTCCTTAGGGCCGGAAGTAATGTCAGTGGCCTATACGATTTAGGGTCATCCAGATCCTTTTTGTTCTCTTTGTGCAGAATTCTCAAGCATCCAAGTTTCCATGGGGAGGGGAACACTCCAGTTTGGAGACAGTCATTAACTGTATCCAATAGTTTTTCCTTTATCCTATCGTAGCACCTCTTAAGTATCTCAGAAGAGATTCCGTCGATACCGGGAGCTTTGCCATTTTTGATTTTATAGACTGTGTCAGAGAGTTCATCCATATCGAAAGTAGGTGCGTCCTGAATTTCTGGCGCAATGTACATTGACTGTCTCTTAGCTGTGTGGTCCTCCCCTTCATCTTGCAGAGAATCATCTGGTAACAATGCGTGGAGCAGATCCCCCATCGACTTTTCCTTATCCAGGATTAGTTCTCCATTTATCTTTATACAAGGGGGCGGCGCCGTTTTCCTGAGCTTGCCTGAAGCTAACTTGTATACAAGTCCGAAAGGGACTTCATTTCCCAATCGAGTCACAAAGTTTTCCCATGACTTAGCCTTTTTCTTCCTGACCCCACTGAAGTAAGCCTGTTTCTTGTCCTTGTAGGACTTTGCGAAAACTTTTCTTTCTTCACCACGCAGTTTGTGAAGACGCCTCCTATCTCTTCTGAGGTCCTTCCTCTTCTGTTCCAACTCATGGTCCCACCATGAGAGGTTCGGAAGTCCACTGGAGGTTTTGCGCAAGTTTTCCTCGCATGTTTCCTGGATGATTCGGGTCAATTGCTCGACCCGGTCATCCAGGGGTTTCATGATGTCATAATTTCTCAGCTTACCCAGTAGGGCCCTGTCGAATGCCAGGCCAATCAGCCATATTGTGAATATACCTGACCTCTCTTTCGAATTGCTCAGGTTCGCGGACGCCACCACCATGTATCTCGAACATGATGAGCCTGTGATCGTTCGAACTATTATTGGTCACAGTCCAATTCTTGACCCAATTATTTGCTTTTCTGTTCATTGCCGTGATATCCAGGTATGATTCAGTATCATGAGCCTGCGAGACAAATGTCGGGAGTTCACCCTCTTTATTCGCCACATCTCAGTCGTTTGTGAGCAGAAATTGACTCACAAGCTCTCCCGCCTCATCAGTGACGGGAGAGTGCCATATCTCTGACTTGGCGTTTACGTCAGCACAGACTATTAGGGGCTTCTCCCTTAGGGTGTTTCCAATGATCTCCCATCTGTCCAAATGCGTCTGAGTATCGTCCCCGAACTGAAAGTATGAGGAGACAAACCAGCACTCTGTGGCACCTTTAGTTACCTGAACACAGGTATGGTGGGTGTCCGACACACTTGTCATCATTACAATGTCCATATTTCTGTTTGCTCCCAACACTCCAGCCCGGGGTCCAGAGCCACAAGCGAACACATCGCCCCGCAGACCCACAACCCGATCAAAGGGCACATATGGTTCTTGGAAAAGAACAATGTCGAGCTTCTGCTCCCACACAATTTTATTCAGCTCTGCCGCCACTGCTGCTGACCGTTGCATATTCAACTGTCCACATCGAATCACATCACACTCCATAATCGATTATGGAGAGTTCTGCGGACAGGGCTCTTAGGTATGCTGGACATTCTCTAGAGTCCACCCTATGTTCGTGTGCTTGTCCCTTTTTCCTGCAGTTTGCACAAGAATCATTGTGCTCCCTGTCTTCTTTCTTAGGGCAGTTGTTGAAATCATGTCCAGTCTTGCTGCACATAGAACAGGTGGACTCAGTATCCCTGCATTTTGAGGCAATATGTCCCCATTGTTGGCACTTGTAACAGCGCGAGAGCGAGATGTAATCTCGCACTCGGCAACTGTCGTACCCTACGTACACTCTTTCCTTTTCAATAAGGGCGTTTCTGACGGCAGGATCACACTGCAAAACCACGTTCACCCTGTCCGCATCCCTTCGTCCAGTTCTGTGACTGACAGTTACTGCCCTCTTGAAACTGTCAAGCGTGTGGCCACCACACTTCCCGTCTTTATAATTTTGCCTGAAGATTGTTTCAGGCAATTTTTCATTGTCTTCACTTCTCGGCACATCATAGACCATGATTTTGGGGCCACGCCTTCTTGGTTCCTCAAGTTTTAAGCCCAGTGAATGGATCTTTGCGGCATTGTTTATGCTTTGAAGGGTCTTATCGTCACCCACCTCCACAAGCACTCCGCCACCCCTAATTCCTTTTATGTTGCGGATCTGCAACCCTTCCTCTTTTGGATCGAAGCCCTTTTTGAGAATTTCTCTCGTCTCTGAGCTTGATTTTTCCCCTTCCGGATAGACCAGTTCTATCTTTTTGGCTGGTTTGGGCTTTAAGTCCGCACCAGCCGCCTGAGCATAGCTCCTGATCTGCGGTACTTCAGGCTTCGCCGGCCTTGAAGTTACTGTCCTTGCACTGAATGCATCTGTTTGCTGTAACTTACCCAGCAGCTGACTGTTCTGGATAAGTACGCCATCAATACTTGACTGAATCTGGCTCAGTTTCTGTATAAGCCAGTTCGCCTGCGTCGAATTTATCTTTGAGCTTTTGCTCAATATCCATTTCTGGATAGTTTCCACCAGTTCCATGGTATCATTGTGTGCTTTCATGATATTACTGTTTTCCGATTCCAGCGAGTCTCCCCCAGTCTGTTGCTCTGTTTGAAACCGCAGTTTCTTCTTCGCCTTTACCTCTTGAGCGCTAGTACTGGGCACCGGATCCTCACTGTTCCTGGAAGGCCTTATAGAGTACCTGGGCACCTCTTCCATTTCCTGAGAGTCAGGAAACACAAGCCTGGAGGGTTTCAGGGGCTTGCCCTTCCTCCCTACCAGGGTGAACTCGTGGACTCTTCTAGTGGCTGCTTTAAAGTCTTCTTCCTCTTCCGAGGAAGAGAATGCCACATCCGATCCCTCAGATCTAACCTCCTCTTCTATTGGTCCACCAATAGCACCTTCCTCCTCTGATTCATTCCTCAGCTCACCATCGTAAACCTCCTGAATCCAGGAGTCCACGATGGTGGACTTTACACTGTGCGTACTTTTCCAGATTTTGTGGTATATACGCTTCTTTCCCGCAGACAAGAGGAACCTCTCCCAGTTGAAGCTAGGATCCCGTAGCTTCTCCAAATCCGCCAGAGTAACCTCGCAAGGGATAAATTCCCTTTTGAGGATGCCAGTTAAACTTTTCCTCCTTTCTTTCAGTGGCGGAGACTTCTCCATGGTAACAATGCCCAGGATCCTTATAAGGCCCAACTTCTGCCCTCCGGGGCTCACAGAAGCAGCCATGGTGCTCCCGCGTCGGTGGGACCCGCACGCAGGCCTCCTCTTCTGTTGTACACTAGTAGTTCAGCAGTTCAGTACTAACAAACACTCAAAAATCACAGAACCTAGGTGTGTTCACCGTAGCAAGTCCCCACAAATAGCACAAAAACACATTACTAAGGAAAACAAGTCCGTGTCCCTCCACTAGTCAAGCCTAAGGGGCAGCCTGAGGCCGTAGGCCTCAGACCGGCTTGAAACCCTTTTCTCCCTCTTCGCCGTCCAGAGGGGGTCCCACTAGGGGAATTGTGGCCACGCACAGACAAGTCCGGTGGACTGATAACCCTCTGGCCCGTTTATCCACCTGGCCGACGCAGAGGCGGGGAGACAGTGTGCCACAATGTTGACCTCTTTGACTTCCCAGTACACTGTTCAGCGTCCGAGGGCAACTAGAGCGCTTCTTTCCACTTCAATTCGCTTCGCTTCTCACACAGCGGAACCACTCACTGTAGGTTTAGACTCAGGGTGACACTTTCCGGTGCGGTACCCTGAGAAAAACAGATTTCGGACAGCTGCAATTCCTCTGAATCTCGGATTTCGGACAGCTGCATTTTCTCTGAATCGCCGGCCTTAGACATAAAGAAGTGAAAACACTATAACCCACTTAGCCCATCAGGCTTTCCTGGTCTCCTATTTACTACTATCAGTTATTATAAATTGAATTACTATTTATTGTTTAGTTTTTTGATATCTTGCTATTTGTCAACTATGTATTTCACACTGCCAAGGTAACGCTCAAACCAACACATTAAATTCATTTAATATTTATTCACGTAAAACTTTTGTTTTATAAAATTGTACTTTAGGAAAATATTTTATTAAAATCGTACTAAAATCCAAACAAAAGTTTGTATGCTTGGGAATCTCCAGCAGGAGGAGCGGTGACTATTAGCCTGACCAAAGGTCAGTTGACGCGGGGAGCCACGGGGAGGCTGTTATCTAGACCATGCTCCTCCTGCGGTGTCATTAAAATTATTATTATTTTTTGTTGACAGTAAAAATAATAATAATACTTCGATAAAATAAATTAGTTAAAATATTAATAAAATACAAGAGACAAGTTTTTTTTCGCTGTTCCCTGGCAGCCTTGCCAGCAAGCGTGGCGCTACCGGGGCCCTTGCCCAGTAAACTGGGCGCCCCACTGGCCTCGCCTGTCAGGGCCATCAGCTACTTTACTTGTCTCCAGTGTCAATATCATAGCTTCTTAAAAGCTTTGTCATTTAAAATTCTATAATACCCAAAACCCTAAAACCTTGGAACCTTACTCTCTTAAACAATACTAATCCTTTAAATCATCATTTATAGTTTTAACAATTTTATATATCTTATCCACATATCTTTCAATTACCTTATATATCCTGTCGTCATAGATATTATAATTTAGTAAAGGCCATTGTTCATCCTCGTTGTGTAGTTCGTTTCTTAACTCTTGTCTTTCTATGTCAAACATGTTACACATGTACATTATGTGATAGCTATTCTGTAAATTTTGTAGGACTACTCTTATATTGTTTACTTCATATTGATCTTTATTAACTACCATAATCTGTTTCTTTTTTGAGTCTCTCTTTTGCGTTTCTTAGTAGTGGACAATTAAAATCTGTTGCCTTATGATTTACGAGATTATCTGTTTTTTTATTTCTTATACAATTAATGCATTTTTCTTCAATGGTTTTACACTCATACTCCTTGTGTCCAATTTGGGCACATTTGCCACATGTACTTGACTCTTCCTTACACCATTTTTGGGTGTGCCCATATCTATGACATCTTGCGCACCTCATCGGGGATAAAAATTCTTTTGCATTATGTACCTTCCATTGACAGTAAATTTTGGGTCTTTGTTCAATTTTCTTCCAAATTGTTGTGCTGACTTCTATAATTATATTATTGTTGTTGTTCCTCGGTTTTGTCTTGAATGAAATCCTAAAATCTTTATTGAAGCTATCTCTGGTGATGTCCGCGAAGTTTTGCCGATACACTTCTTCTAAAAAATCTTCGTCTCTTTTCTCATTGTCAATATCAAATATTATTATTTTTGGTTGCTTCTTGGTCTTCTTTATTACTCTCATATTTATTTGCTTATTATCTATTTCAGTTTTCATCTTGGTAGCTTGTATGTCGTTTGAGAATTCCATTCCCAAACCATTATTCCTTACCTTCCACATGTTGTTTATCTGTATTTTTTTTTCGCCTGGTCTTATATATTTCATAATTTCATTTTTTGTTGTTTCACTGCTATCGCCTGTTCTCATGATTGCAGGTTCTATAATTAGGACTACAGGTTCTTCTTTTTTCTTTCCCCAAACATTTGCATTATCTTCATTCAGTCTTCCCTCGCTTCCTCTTCTATCTATTTCTTCTTTCCTATATTGTTTTCCTGCTTCTCTTTCTTCTTCCATTTTTTTCCTCTCTACCCTATTTCGTTCTCTCAGACGATCTATTTCATTGTTCTTCTCTATTATATCTAGTTCTTGTTCTATAATGATTTGGTGAAGATTTCCCATTCTCTCCATTATGTTTTTCCTAATTCTTTCCGGGATATTTTTGTTTTCCTTAAATAAGTATACCAGCATTTCGTTCATTTCTGCCGTTGAATCGGTTAACTTAGTGACCGCTAATGTTCTTTCATTCTTCTTTCTTCTTTTATATTCTTCGGATTTCGGACAGCTGCATTTTCTCTGAATCGCCGGCCTCGGACGGCTGCCTTTTCTCTGAATCGCCGGCCTTAGACAGCTGCCTTTTCTCTGAATCGCCGGCCTCGGACAGCTGCCTTTTCTCTGAATCGCCGGCCTCAAACAGCTGCCTTTTCTCTGAATCGCATGTATCGGACAGCTGCATTTTATCTGAATGGCATGTCTCGGACAGCTGCAATTTCTCTGAATCGCATGTCTCGGACAGCTGCAATTTCTCTGAATCGCATGTCTCGGACAGCTGCATTTTCTCTGAATCGCATGTCTCGGACATCTTCATTTTCTCTGAATCGACGGCCTCGGACAGGTTTTTAAGGCCCGAAGGCCAGCACTCCCTCCATCCTCCCGCACTGCAACTGTACTCTGATGAGTAAGACAGTGCACAGCACTTTCCTCTTGTTTTCTTCGGGCCATTCACTTTTCATTTTGCCATGACTCGGTATTATACCGGTTTTCTCCATTTAAAAACCTGTCCTCGCCAATCTAAAGTGCCCCGACTTCCTCTTTGAAAGCTTTTACCTGAGCATCCCTTCATGGGTCATCAGAAATTTGTTCTCCTTGCCACCTGTCGAAGTCCTCTAACCTTCTTCCGACCTTGGTGGCAAATTCGTTCCAAATCTTGTTGAGAACATTATTTCCCATTACGTTTTCCAATTCCATGTGAATGCCCTTTTCTTCCAGTTTTCCTTGCAGCCAGCTTCTGATGTCTTCCGTTTTCAGGCAGTACCTGATGACACGTTGCACTGTGTCATCCTCCCCACAGACATCACANGCTGAACTGTGTCATCCTCCCCACAGACATCACAGAGAGGAGATTGCACCAATCGGAGGCTGTGCAGTTTCGCCTTGAAATGACCATGTCCAGTGTACAATTGCGTGCTGTAATGGTTGATACGAATCCATTTGCATTTCAGCCGAGATCTTACATCGCTCACTAACTCGTATGTGTATCTTCCCTTTTTCTGATGTATCCCATCTTTCTTGCCACTGGTCCAATGTCTCTTCCATGATCTCAGCTTTCATTTCCTTTGTCATCTCTCCTACCCGTGCTCTCTCCACTGCTAGTCCTCTGCTTCTCACAAGTAGATCTATTGGCAATACACCTACCAAGACTGGGAGCGACTCATTTGGTACTGTTCTGTAGGCCTTTGCAACTGTAAGCAGAGCCGCTCTTTGAGCACTAACGAGTTTCCTCTTGTGCCATACCAGTTCCGCTCTGTGGAACCACATCACTGCACCATAGGTGATTATGGCCTCGAATACTGCTCGGTAAATTACTCTAAGCGTCTCGTAACTTAAACCCCAGCTGGTATTTCCAATTCTCTTTAGTTTTTGAAAGACCACTATTGCTTTCCTTGAAACATATTCCACATGCTTGAGGAAACTCATTTTGTCATCCATAATGACCCCCAGGTACTTGAATTCATGTACATTTTGGACTGAGGCACCCCCGAAGCGCACTGTTGGTGGTCTCTTAAGTTTTCCTTTGAGAATCATGGATTTAGTCTTCTCTGTAGAGAAGTTCAATTTTGCTTTGATCGCCCACTTGCAGATTTTTTCCATGATCTCTGCTGCCTTCTCCTCCAACACGCTTTTTGCATTTCCTGTTATTATAACAAGGCCATCGTCCGCATATCCCAACACAGTGCACCCCGGAGGGAGTCCCAGCTCCAAGAAAACATCAAACAGTACATTCCACAGGATCGGGCCGAGGACCGAGCCCTGTGGACATCCCTCTGTGAGTATTTTCTTAACCTGTGCAGAGTTGGAAGAGTACAGACTCCATCTGTTTCTAAAGAAGTCCTGTACGACCCTGTAAATGTTTGCTGGACATTTCTTCTGTTTTAACTGCCACAGTACTTCCGGCCACCAGGCATTGTCGAAGACGCCAGATATGTCTAGGAAGATGCCCAGGACATATTTCTCTGGGCATTCCATGATTGTCTTCATCACATCATACAATGCGAAGTCCGTGCCCGTGCCTTCCTTGAACCCATACTGCTTTTCGTTTAGAGTACCTTCAGCCTCCAGGGCGATAATGAGACTTCTGGTGATCAATTTTTCAAAGACTTTGCCCAGTACCGGAAGCAGTGTTAGCAGCCTGTACGATTTAGGGGCGTCAGGCTCCTTTCCATTTCCTTTGTACAGTATCCTCAAGCACCCAAGCTTCCAGGGGGCACAGAACACACCATTCTTGAGACAGTCGTTGTAAATCTGTAGTAGATATTTCTTAAGTCTCGAATAGCATCTCTTCAGGATTTCTGCCATAATGCCATCTAAGCCAGGAGCCTTTCCATTCTCCATCTTGTAGATGATGGCTGTAAGATCTTCCTCAGTGAATTCTGGGGCGTCTTGTTCCTTTGGTACCGTTTTCATGATCTGTCTCTTCCTGGCGTGCTCCTCCCCCTCTTCCGCCATGGAGTCGTCGGGAAGGAGAGCCTGGAGCAGGACTTCCATAGATCTTTTCTGATCTGCTAATGGTTTCCCATTTTCTTTCTTGCTAGGGGGGGGGGGTGTTCCTATTCACCTTATTTGCTGCCAATTTGTATATTATCCCGAAAGGATCTTCGTTTCCTATTCGGGTAACAAGGTCTTCCCATGATCGGGCCTTCTTTCTCCGTACCCAGCCGAAGTAGGCTTGTTTTTTAGTCTTGTACTCTCAAGAGAAGAGTTCTCGCTACTCACCTCGTAGTCTATGCATTCTCCTTCTTTCTCTGCGTAGATCTCGCCGTTCCTCTTCCAATTCACTGTCCCACAATGACATGTTGGGGAGTCCCGGTTTGGTCTTTCGCAGTTGCTTTTCGCATGTTTCCTTGATTATACTTGTTAGAGCTTGCACTCTCTCTTTAATTTCAGTACTCTTCAGAGCAGTGCTTTCATACAATTTCCTCTGCAGGGCACGGTCGAAGGAGGCCCAATCCGCCATGTTATGGATGTACCTTACCTCACACTCTGTGAGTGGAGGAGGCACCCTAGTACCACCATGAATTTCAAATACTATGAGTCTGTGGTCGCTAGAACTTTTGTCCGTTACGATCCACTCGCTCACGTAATTGGCTGCTTTTATATTCACTACTGTTATGTCTAGGCTTGATTGCGTGTCGTGCGCCTGGGAGACAAAGGTTGGAAGTGTGCCCTCTTGGTTCATTACCTCCAGGTCATTTATCAGCAGAAAATGACTGACGAGCTCTCTGGCTTCGTCAGTTCCAGGTGAATGTCACATTTCCGACTTGGCGTTGGCATCTGCTCCCAATATCAATGGTTTATTCCTCAGCGTTTCTGTTATGACCTCCCACCTGTCAAGGTGTACCTGGGTGTCTTCCCCGAACTGGAAATATGATGACAGTAACCAACATTCGGTTGTTCCCTTGACAACTTGTGCGCACACATGATGTCGACTTGAGACGCTTGCCATCATAGATATGTCTATTTCTTTACATACTGCCAGTATTCCAGCTTTGGGGTCCTCACCACAGGCAAAGATCCTGCCTCCCAGGCCCGCGACAGCTCCGAACGGGACATATGGTTCCTGAAATAGAACCACATCAAGTCTCTGCTCCAATGCAATCCTGTTTTGCTCCGCAGCGACTGCTGCCGACCGTTGCATGTTCAGCTGGCCACATCTTATCACATCTTTAGATGCCATAATCTATTCTAGAGAGTTCTTCGGATAGGGCCTTCTGGTATGATGGGCATTCTCTTGAGTCCACTCTGTGATCGTGGGGCGCTCCTTTCTTATGGCAATTGACACACATGTCCTTAAATTCTGGTGTTGCCTTTTTGGTACATGCTTTGTACTCATGACCGGAAGCGCCGCAACATGAGCAGGTGGACTCGGTGTCTCTGCATCGGCTCGCAATGTGTCCCCATTGCTGACACTTGTAACACCTTGATAGAGAGATGTAGTCTCTACCTCTACAGCTTTCATAGCCTATGTAGATTCTTTCTGTGGCTATCAGGGCATTTCTTGTCTTTGGATCACAGTCCAGGGCCACGTTGACCCTACCCGTCCCTCTCTTTCCTGTTGTGTGACTGATAGAGACAGCTTTAAAAAAACTGCCTAAATCATGTCCTCCACAGTCTTTATTCCTGTAATTCTGCCTGAAAATGTTCTCAGGCAGTTTACTGTTGTCCTCATCTCTAAGCACATCGTAAATGACCACTTTGGGTCCCCTTTTCTTTGGTGTTTCGAGTTTAAGACCAAGTTCCTTGATTTTGGTCTGGCTGTTGAGGGCCCTGAAAGTTTCCTCATTTCCAGTCTCTATCAAAATTCTTCCATTTCTTATGCCCTTGAGGTTTCTAATTTGTAGTCCCTCATCTGTAGGGTTGAGGCCCTTTTTAATAATGTTGCGTGTCTCAGTATTGGTTGTACCCTCCTTTTCAGGGTACGCTAGTAGTACCTTTTTTGCCGGTTTCGGCTTCATTGTTTCTGTGCCTGCGGTCTGGGCATAGCTCTTTATCGCAGGTATTGTGGCAATAGCACTTTGTTCTACTTCTTTCCTAGTAGTCTTGGCTGTTTGCAGTTTGCCAATGAGCTTCCCGTTTTCTATCAGTATGCCATCTATGTGGCTCTGTAATTGGCCTATTCTGGGTATTAACCAATTGGCCTGTGAGCTATTTATTTTCGAGCTCTTGTTTAATAACCTTTCCATCATTTCTGAAACAAGTTCTCTTGTTTCTTGGTGGGTTTTTTCCACCTTCTCTATGGTGAGGATGAAATCCTCTTTTACCAAAGAGTCGCTCCCACATTCTTTTACCGATATGACATTTCCAGTACAGTCCTCTTTATCTTGAAACCTTAGTTTCTTCTTAGCCTTCTGATCCTGTTTGGGAATACTTGATCTTATGTCT
Organism: Clitarchus hookeri; assembly: GCA_002778355.1. Classification (NCBI taxonomy): domain Eukaryota; kingdom Metazoa; phylum Arthropoda; class Insecta; order Phasmatodea; family Phasmatidae; genus Clitarchus; species Clitarchus hookeri. Next base: position 21,357 of record NQII01008788.1, read on the forward strand.
TCACGTCCTTAGGGTATCATGGTTGGCAGGGCATTGGCTCATTTTCCTGTCTCTCAGGGAACACTAGTCTGGAGGATTTCAGGGGTTTGCCCTTCCTTCCTACCAGAGTGAACTCCTGGACCTTTCGTGTTGCTGCCTTTAGATCCGTTTCTTCTTCCTCAGAGGAGGAAGATGCCATTTCTGAACCTTCAAATCTTGCCACCTCTTCAGAGATTTCTGCTCCAGTTTCTCCTTCATCTTCTGTTCCTTCTCGTAGCTCTCCATCATATCTCTCCTGAATCCATGAATCTACTATGGAAGGTTTGACATTGTGCTTGCTCTTCCAAATTTTTCTGTAGATTCGCCTTTTTCCTGTTGAAAGAGGGAATCTATCCCAGTTGAAGCTGGGATCCCTCAACCTTTCAATGGCTGCCAGTGTAACCTCAGAAGGAATAAATTCCCTCTTGAGAAAGCCCATGAAATTCTTTCTCCTCTCTTTCAGTGGTGGCAATGCCCAAGACCTCTGTGAGTCCTCTTTTCTGCCCACCAGGGCTACTGGTATCAGCCATGGTGCTCCCGCGACAGCGGGACCCGCACACTGGCTCTTCTTGTTTCTTTCTTCTGTACAGTTCAGACACAAAAACACAACAGTTCACACAACACTACCAAGTCTCTATTACTAGTCTCTATGTGTGCTTAAAGAAGCAAGTCCCCACAATACACACAGTTACACATGAACAGATTTAACAAGTCCCCCATGTCCATCCACCAGTCAAGTCTCAGGGCAGCCTGAGGCCGTAGGCCTCAGACTGGCTTAATTCCCTTTTCTCCCACTTCGCCATTCGCGGGGAATCCCACTAGGGGAATTATGGCCACGCACAGATAATGTCCGGTGGACTGATGACCTCGTGACCCGTTGATCCACCCGGCCGCGTAGAGGCGGGGAGATAGTGTGCCACACTGTCCTTTTCAACTTCCCAGTTTAAACTGTTCTGTATCCAAGGCGCAGCTAGAGCTATTACCTATTCCAATTCGTTCACCTGCGGAACCACTCACAGTCGGTTAAATCTCAGGGCGACACTTTCCGGTGCCGTGGTACCCTGAGAAAACCTCTGGCGCCTTCGACAATGCCTGGTGGCCGGAAGTACTGTGGCAGTTAAAACAGAAGAAATGTCCAGCAAACATTTACGGGGTCGTACAGGACTTCTTTAGAAACAGATGGAGTCTGTACTCTTCCAACTCTACACAGGTTAAGAAAAGACTCACAAAGGGATGTCCACAGGGCTCGGTCCTCGGCCCGATCCTGTGGAATGTCCTGTTTGACGGTTTCTTGGAGCTGGGACTCCCTCCGGGGTGCACTGTGTTCGGATATG
>NQII01008788.1:23648-45321 GCA_002778355.1 Clitarchus hookeri
ACAGGTTTTTAAGGCCCGAAGGCCAGCGCACCCTCCAAACCTCCCGCATTGTAACTGTACTCCTAAGAGTAAAACAGTGCGCTGCACTTTTTCTGTCCATTCCTAAGGGTCATTCACTTTCTTGGTACCTGTAACCGGTAGATTAACCGATTTTCTCTCTATAAAAACCTGCCCTCCTCACCAATCAGGGTTTCTCCTAGTGTTTGAATTTCCCATTATGGGTCATCAGAAATTTGCTGGTACCATTTGTCGAATTCTTCTAATCGTTTCCCGATCCGAGTAGCGAATTCATTCCATATCTTATAGTGTTTTTTGTTGGTCATCACGTCTTCCAATTTCCAGTGAATGCCCTTTTTCCGAGTTTGTTCCTCAAGCCAAACTCGTAAGTCCTCTGTCTTGAGACAGTCTTCAAGCACATGGTGTACTGTGTCATCCACACCACATACATCGCACAGCGGAGATTGCACGAGTCGCAGGCTGTTCAACTTCGCCTTGAAGTTGCCATGTCCAGTTGTTAGTTGCATGCTGTAGTGGTTCACAGTGATCCATTTACAGCTAATCCTGGCTTTGATGTCAGGCAATAACTGAAAAGTTTGCCGACCTTTTTCCGAGTTAGTCCAGGTGTTTTGCCATTCTCCCAGTATGTCGGCCATTACCATGTCCTTATATTCTTAAAACAGCCTGCCGGCCCGCGCCCTCTCCACCATGAGTCCTCTGTTTTTTTATAAGCAAGTCTGCTGGAAGAACTCCCGCTATTACTTGGAGCGAGTCGTTCGACACAGGTAACAGTCAGCAGTGCCGCTCATTGAGCACTTATAAGCTTTCTTCTGTGCCACGAAAGTGCAGCCCAGTGATGCCACATCACGGCACCATATGTTATTATGGCTTCAAAAACTGCCTAGTATATAGTTCTGAGTGTGCCATAATTTAGGCCCCAGTTTGTATTGCCAATTCTCCTGAGTTTTTGGAACACCATGACTGCCTTCCGCGACACATATTCAATTTGCTTCAAGAAGCTCATGTTTTCATCCATGATGACTCCGAGATACCTATATTCCTTCACGTATTGAACTGGGCTCCCCCGGAAGTACACTGTCGGATTTCGTTTTAATTTTCCTTTAACTAGCATGGTTTTGGTTTTCTCTATAGAGAATTCCAATTTCACACTTTTGGACCAGGTCCAAGTTTTGGACATTTTCTCACTTGCTTTTGTCTCTAGTTCTCTTCTTGAATTCCCCGAGACTAGGATAAGTCCATCATCCGCATAGCCAAATACCGTGCATCCCGTCGGGAGACCCAACTCCAAGAAGCCATCGAAGAGGACATTCCATAGGATAGGTCCAAGGACCGATCCCTGGGGGCATCCCTTCGTGAGCTCTTTCCTTACTTGTGCAGTCCTGAATGAGTAGATACTCCATCTTTCACGGAAGAAGTCCAGGATAACCCTGTACAAGTTGGCTGGGCATTTCTTGTTATATAACCGATGCATTACCTCCGGCCACCAGGCATTTTCGAACGCTCCAGATATGTCCAGGTATATTGCCATCATGTATTTGGCAGAGGAACCCCTGATCTTCTCCATTACATCGTGAAGCGCAAAGTCAGTGCCGGTTCCTCTTCTGAAACCATACTGGTGTTCATTTAATGTGCCTTCTGCTTCTAAGGCCATTATTAGTCGCCTGTTGATCAGCTTTTCATATACTTTGCCTAGCACCGGAAGCAATATCAACGGCCTGTACGATTTGGGATCATCCAATTCTCTCTTGTTTTCCTTTTTAAGGATTCTTAGGCATCCCAATTTCCAAGGGGAAGGGAACACGCCGGCTTGGAGACAGTCATGGTAGATGTCCAGAAGAATATTCTTATTTCGCTAATAGCACCTTTTTAGTATTTCGGTTGTTATGCCGTCCATCCCTGGTGCTTTCCCATTCTTCATGTTGTAGACAATCTGCTTCAGTTCTTCCATTTCGAAGCTTGGTTCGTCTTGCACCTCTGGAATTACTTCCATTTTCTGTCTCTTTGCCGTGAGCTCCTCCCCCTCTTCCATCATGGAATCATCAGGCAGGAGAGCCTGGAGCAGGACTTCCATTGAATCTTTTTGATTCGTTAACAGCTTACCATTTAATTCCATGCATGGTGGTGGCACTGCTCTCTTGGTCTTGTTAGAGGCCAACTTGTACACAATATTGAAAGGATCTTCGTTTCCGGCCCGTGTTACAAAGTCCTTATGATTTTTTCTTTTTTTTGCGAACCCTGCTGAAATAAGCCTGCTTCTTCACTTTGTATATTTGCGAAAATTGGTCCCTTTCTTCGCCACGAAGTGGTGTAGCTTCTTTCTGTCTTTTCTTAGAACTTTTCTCTCTTGGTCCAGTTCCTTATCCCACCAGCACAGGTTGGGAAGTCCTCGGGATGTTTTCTTCAGGTTCTTTTCGCATGTAACTTGAATGATCTTCTTAAGTTCACTGACTCGATCATTCAGACTTGTGTTATTTTTATCAATTAGAGCAAGCCCATCCAGCAGGGACCCATCGAAGGCCGCCCAGTCCGCCATATTGTCCACAAATCGGACCTCCCCTTCGATCTGTTGCGGCAGCCGCCGTCCACTATCATCACCAGTGAGTACATTGAATGTAATTAGGCGGTGGTCACTAGAGCTTTCCTCAAGCACTTTCCATTCCATAATGGTGTTGTTTGCCTTTCTGTTTGTTACAGTTACATCCAGGTATGATTGTGTACCGTGGGCCTGCGAGACAAATGTCGGAAGATTTCCTTCTTCGTTTGCCACATCCATATCATTAGCCAGGATGAATTGGCTTACTGTGTCTCCTGCTTCATCATCGACAGGTGAATGCCACAGCTCTGATTTGGCGTTAACATCAGCGCTTAAGATCAGAGGTTTCCCTTTCAATGTGTCAATAATGATTTCCCATCGATCAAGATGCGTCTGCGTGTCATCCCCGGACCGGAAGTATGAGGATACTACCCAGAACTGTGTTGTGCCCTTAGTTATCTGTGCACATACGTGGTGGGTGTCCGAGACACTCGTTAATACCATAATTTCCACGTCTTTGTTGACCCTCAATATCCCAGCCCTAGGACGAACACCGACAGTGAATACATCACCCCGCAGGCCCACAACATCTTCAAAGAGAACGTATGGTTCCTGGAACATTACAACATCAAGTCCCTGCTCCAGAACAATCCTGTTCAGTTCAGCTGCCACTGCTCCCGACCATTGCATATTTAGCTGCCCACACCTTAGGACATTAGACTCCATAGTCTATTCGTGAGAGTTCCACGGACAGGGCTCTCTGGTATGCGGGGCAATCACGGGAGTCCACTCTGTGATCGTGCTGCTGACCCTTTTTGTGGCAATTGGCACATATCTCTGTGAAGTTAGTTTACTGTTTCTTAGGGCAGTTTTTAAATTCATGGCCCTGGTCACCACAACATGAGCAGATGGACTGCGCCTCTCTAAATCTACCAGCAATATGCCCCCATTGCTGGCATTTATAGCATCGTGACAATGATATGTAGTCCTTGATTCTACAGCTTTCAGAGCCGACATATACTCTTTCCTTTTCTATTAGTGCATTTCTGTTTTGTGGGTCGCATTGTAATACCACATTCACCCTGTCCGTGTCCCGTCTGCCAGTTCTGTGACTCACTGTCACGGCCTTTACAAAACTTTGTATGTTGTGGCCTCCACATGTTCCATTAAAGTTTTGCCTGAAGATAGTTTCAGGTAGTCCAGTTCCGTCCTCATTACGAGATACGTCATATATGACGATCTTAGGCCCATGTCTCTTTGGTGCCTCTAGCTTGAGGCCCAATGCCTGAATTTTTGTGGCATTACTGAACGTNCATTTTCTCTGAATCGCCCGTCTCGGACAGATGCATCTTCTCTGAATCGCCCATCTCGGACAGGTTTTTAAGGCCCGAAGGCCAGCACACCCTCCATCCTCCCGCACTGCAACTGGACTCGGATGAGTAAGACAGTGCATGGCACTTTCTCCTCTTGGTCTCTTCGGGCCATTCACTTTTCTTAATGCAGTTACTCTCAAAAACCTGTCCTCACCAATCAGAGATACTACGACATTCTTATTTAGATGCCTTTACCTGAGTCCCCCTTTATGGGTCATCAGAAATTTGTTCTCTTTGCCATGTATCGTACTCCTCTAGTCTTCTGCCGATTTTCGTGGCAAACTTGTTCCACAACTTGTTGAGAACCTTGTTTGTCATAACATTTTCCATGTCTAACTGAATGCCCTTTTCTTCCATTTGTATTTCCAGCCATTTCCTGATGTCTTCGGTCTTGAGACATTCCATTATTGCATGTTGGACCGTGTCGTCCACTCCGCATGCGTCACACAGTGGAGATCCCACCACTCGAAAGCTGTGCAACTTCGCTTTAAAATTCCCATGGCCAGTGTACAGTTGCGTGCTGTTGTGATTAATGGAAATCCATTTGCAACTCATCCTTGTTCTCACGTCTCTTATGAGCTCGTATGTATATCGGCCCTTATCCGATGAATCCCATCTGTTCTGCCACTGGTCCATGATTTCTTCTATTGGTCCTTTCTTAATGTCTGTAGACAGCTCTCCGACCCGTGATCTCTCCACTGTGAGACCCCTATACTTAACCAATAGATATATTGGCAGTACCCCAACCAGTACTGGGAGCGACTCGTTAGGGACAGTTCTGTATGCCTTTGCAACGGTCAGCAGTGCCGCCCTTTGAGCACTGATTACCCTCCTTTTATGCCAAGTCAGTTCGGCTCTGTGGAACCACATCACAGCTCCATATGTGACTATGAATTCAAAAATGGCTCTGTATATGGTTCTTAATATAGAATAACTCAATCCCCAACTCGTATTCCCTATTCTCTTGAGTTTCTGGAAAACTACAACAGCTTTCCTAGTGACGTACTCCACATGTTTGAGGAAGCTCATATTGTCATCCATGATGACTCCCAGGTACTTGAACTCGTTCATGTTACCAACAGATCTCCCCCCGAAGCGCACTGTCGGCGGTCTCTTGAATTTTCCTTTTAACAGCATTGTTTTGTTCTTTTCAGATGAGAAGTTTAATTTTGCAGTTCTTGCCCAAGTGTTGATCTTCTCCACAATTTCTGTGGCTTTAATTTCCAGCGCGCTTCTTGATTTGCCTGAAATCAAGACAAGACCATCATCTACATAGCCGAACACTGTGCACCCCGGTGGGAGGCTCGGACAGATGCATTTTCTCTGAATCGCCCGTTTCGGACAGGTTTTTTAAGGCCCTAAGGCCAGCACACCCTCCATCCTCCCGCACTGCAACTGTACTCTGATGAGTAAGACAGTGCACAGCACTTTCCTCTAGTTTTCTTCGGGCCATTCACTTTTCATTTTGCTGTGACTCAGTATCATACTGGTTTTCTCTATTTAAAAACCTGTCCTCCTTGCCAATCTAAAGTGCCCCGACTTCCTCTTTGAAATCCTTTACCTGAGCACCCCTTCATGGGTCATCAGAAATTTGTTATCCGTGCCACCTGTCGAAGTCCTCTAACCTTCTTCCGACCTTGGTGGCAAATTCGTTCCAGATCTTGTTGAGAACAGTATTTCCCATTACATTTTCCAATTCCATGTGAATGCCCTTTTCTTCCAGTNGTATTTCCCATTACATTATCCAATTCCATGTGAATGCCCTTTTCTTCCAGTTTTTCTTGCAGCCAGCTTCTGATATCTTCCGTTTTCAGGCAGTTTTCGCCCGTCTCGGACAGATGCATTTTCTCTGAATCGCCCGTCTCGGACAGATGCATTTTCTCTGAATCGACGGTCTCGGACTGCTGCATTTTCTCTGAATCGTCGGTCTCGGACATCTGTTATTTCTCTGAATTGCCTGTTTCGGACAGCTGTTATTTCTGTGAATAAGCCGTCCCGGACATAATAGAGTGTAAGCTCTAGCAACCCACTTAGCCATAAGGACTTCCGGGTCTCCTTATTTGACTACTATCATTTCTTGTCTTTTAGTTCAAATAATCTTTGTTATTTATAATCTTTATTTTTGATTTTTATAAATCTCACTGCCAGGGCAACGCTTATTCTTTTTCATATAAATTCATTTATAATATTTAAAATGTTAACTTCACTATATTTTTTTAAAAAAAGTGATATTAATTGGTTAAAATCTTTAAAAATATTGAAACCATAAAAAATTTTAATTTGTTTAAAAGCTTGAGAATCTCCAACAGGAGGAGCGGTGTCTATTAGCCTGGTATTAACCAGTTACCGCGGGGAGCCACAGGGAGGCTGTCACCCAGACCTTGCTCCTCCTGTGATTGTGCTTAAAATGTTCTTTTTTATTTTTAAAACATTTTAAAACGCATAGAATAAAACATGTTACTAAAACTTTTAAAACATTTAATACACATAGAATAAGACATGTTAAAATGAAACATTGATATACGAAGGAATTTCCACCTTACTAGTAATACATGTTAAAATTAAAGGTACAATGTGGAATACAAAGCTATAATTGTTGCAGTTCTTTCAACTGTGTAGTGAAACCAATCTTCATTCTATTACCCACCGAAAACAAGATTTTCACTGTTCCCTGGCAGCCTTGCCAGCATGCGTGGCGCTACCGTGGCCCTTGCCCAGTAAACTGGGCGCCCCCCTGGCCTCGCCTGTCAGGGCCTTCAGCTACTAGCCTTGTCCCCCCATTAACCCTCCTAATCTAGTCTCTTAAATCGTCATTCATAGTTTTGACTACAATATTAATGTTCTCTATGTACCTTTCGATTTCTTTATACACCTCATCATTTATTTGATATTTCATCAGAGGCCATTGTTCTTCCTTTATCTGCTAGGGTCTTCTTAGTTGTTCCCTCTCGTTTACGAACATATCGCATATATATAGTATGTGGTATCCATTCTGTTCCCCTTGTCCACACTCACACATATCTTCATTCACTTTATTGATTCTTTTAAGGTAGCTTTTTATTTGTCCCTGTCCACTTATCATCTTCATGCTTTTACTCAGGATTACTTTGCTTCTATACCATTCCTTTATGTTCTTGATATAATTTCTAGTTTCTATGCTTCCTTCTGCTTGTTCCCATTCTGTTCTCCAATTTTTGATTGCTATTTCGTGTACTTTCTTCTTTATCTCCTTGATGCTTAAGACTTCACCATCATTGTTATTATTGATCCACCTTATACCATCTTGGGTGAAACCTTTATGTGCTACTCCGTCTAAATCTATCTGTTTTCCTGTGTATTTTAATTTATATATAATGTTCTTATTATGGATTACATAATCTATTGGTAGTAGCTTATGTAGTATAACTGTTCTTGAAAATGATGTGGTAGCCGTCAATTTGTATATAATTTTATTAGTATTTTCCTCTGTAATTCTCTAAGTTTCGTTACTAGTTGTACGTTATTTATTCTTGTGTCCAGTACTATGGATCCATATGATATGACGCTTATAAAGATTGTTTTATAAAGTATGTTTCTTATTGGTATGCTGTAGATTGCATGTTTCCAGATTTTGTATTTTAACTGATTTGATAGCGTTTTAAGCTTTTGGTTAAGGAAGTTTATATGTGGTATGAATGTTAATCTATTATCAAACATGATTCCCAAATATTTAGTTTGTTTCACAATTTTTATATTCTGATTATTATATTTTATTATATGTGGTCTTAAGTCCATATTCCCTTTAACCATAATTCCAACCGTTTTCTCTGTTGCCACTTTCAGCCCGTTTTTGTCTACCCATGTTTTTAACTTATCCATTTCATTATTGGTCATTGATTCCATATATCTCCTGTTGTTGCCTCCGATTATTATCACACAGTCGTCTGCAAAAGCCACTCGTTCTATATCTTTATCTTTGTTTGTCTCTAGATATTCATTGAAGACCAAGTTCCAAATCAGGGGACCCAAAACCGATCCCTGTGGACATCCTCTATTAATTTCTTTTTCATAACTAATATTCTCGCTATAATATCCTATCCTTCTGTCTCTGAAATAATCAAACAATACGTTTTTTTCCTTAGTTCCGATTTTTAAATTTTTAATCGCCTTCTTTATATTGTTCCATTCTAGTGTGGAAAAGGCATTACTTATATCAATTAATATCAGTAGTATATATTTAGTATCTATACCTTTTATAATATTTAGAACTTTGTATAATGCATTTTCAGTTGACCTTTTTATTCTGAATCCATATTGGTATTTGTGTAAGACTATTTCTGTTTGCTCTCTTATTCTATTCAGGATTATTCTTTCCAAAATTTTGCCAAATATCGATGACAGACATATTGGTCTATATGAGTTTGGGTTAGTTTTAGGTTTATTATTTCCGTTGTATATTATAACCACTACAGCCAATTTCCATTCTTTAGGGAAGATTCCCTTCTTCAAACAGATATTCATGATTTTTAGTACTTCTTGTATCTCATCCCATAATTCCTTTACGACTTCCATTGTGATATTGTCCTTTCCAGGTGCCTTTTTTAGTCCTCTATTTCCCATTGCTATTTCGAGCTGTTCCATATCTATTTCTTTTGTTTCCCTATTTTCTTCTTCTGTTTCGTTCAGCTCTATTTCTTCATTTCTATTCGTGTCGGGCAGTAATGTATTTATTAAAGTAATGTATGTCTCCTTGATGCCCTTGGTGTACCTTCCTTCGTTGAGAATAGTCCCTATTTTTTGTACTTCTTTGTCTTTTTCCTTATTATTTTATCTGGTAGGTTCCATATGTCTTTACGGCTCTCTTTCTTAACATATTGTACCCATTGTTTTTACATATTGTCTCTTATCATTTTTTTATAAATCTTCCTATCTCTCTTGTATTCTTCTTTATAAGTCACCTTGGCTTTGCATGGACAGCATCTCCTGAATTGCCTATTCTTCCGTCTTACAATTTCTTTCATTTAACTCTTTGCTCCACCACCATACGTTGATTCCTTTAATTCTATTTGTTTTAGGTCTTGTTTTCTGTTTACATGCTTAAGTTATTGCTTTCCTTAACCGTGATATTCTCTCATCGACACTATCATTTGTTTCGGACTCCTTATCCTTCTCCAACCCTATTGCAATCTTTCGTTTTGTCATCTTCCAGTCTATTACCATTTGATGTAATCTGGTCTTATCTTCTATAATTAAGCTTCCCATTACCCATTCCCAGCTTATTTTGTTGTGGTCACTTATGCTAGGGTCTACTGTCCAGTTTTTACACTCTCTGTGTATTCCATCGGATATAAAAGCTATATTGATGTTTTCCTCGCCATGTATGGAATCATAGGTATATATATTTCCTTATATGTTTAGCACTTTCATATTATATTTGTTCATAAGCTCTTCCAGTTCCTCCCCTCTATTGACCCTCTTCTTTGAAAACTATACTGGAGATTTTGCGTTAAAATCTCCGACTATGATAATATTTGTGTTTCTTTCTTCTTGCATTATTTTATTTATTTTATTTAAATTAATTTGTATTTCCTTTGTTGGTGGACAATAAATATTAATTATTATTATTTGCTTATTATTAATATGAGCCTTTATGGTAACTATTTCGTTTTCTGTATACTGATTTAACAGCATACATTTAATGTTCTTATGACATATAGTCACTGTCTGGATTTTCTCATTCGATTGGTGGTACATTACGTTCCAATTACTATTCACATTCATAAACTTCCCTTCGTGCATATATGGTTCTTGTAATAAAGCAAATCCTATTCCTTCAGTTATTTCTTCAATCATGTTTATTGTGTTTACTCTTGACTTTTGTAAGTTTTGTTGGACTATTTTCAAACTTTTGTCTTCCTCATACTCCATAATCGATTTCTTTCCGAAGTCTCTCTTTTGCATTTCTGAGTACAGGGCATGTCATATCCTTTGCAGTAAGATTTATATTTTGTACATCATTTTTTGTCCTTATGCAGTGTATTCATTTTGCATGCGTTACCCTACAGTTTACTTCTGAATGGCCTTCCTCTGCGCAGTTCCCACATGTACTATTAATTTCCTTACACCATTTATTGGTGTGTCCATATCGTAGGCATTTCGTGCATCTCATTGGGGACAAGAATTCTTTAGTATTATGGACTTTCCAGTCGCAATAAATCTTAGGTCTTTGTTCTATAATTTTGTATATTTGCGGGCTTATTTCCATAATTACGTTGTTATAATTATTCTTGGGTTTTGTTTTAAAAAGTATCTTACTTGTACTATAGAATTCTTCCTTCTGTATTTGTGTGAANGATTCTTCCTTCGGTATTTCTGTGAAATTTTGTTGGTACATTTCTTCTACAAATGCTTCATCATCTTTGTTTGTTTCAACATCAAAGATAATTATTTTCGGTTTTTTCTTCNAGTTTTTTCATCTCTTTTCTGATTATTTTAACATTTAATTTTTTCTCAATGATCTCTTTTTCCATTTTCGTAGCCTGGCCCTCACTCGAGAGCTCCATGCCTATGCCGTTGTTCCTCACTTTCCAGGTGTAATTTGTATGTTTTTTTCCTTTGGTCTTATGTACCTCATTATTTCATTTCGTGTAACCTCACTACTGTTACCTGTTCTTGCGATAGCTGGCTCAATGATTAATACCACTGGTTCTTCTCTCTTTCTGTTGTTCCATATTCCATTTATGTCTTGGTTCTTTTTACTTCTTTTCCTATTCTCTCCTCTCGGTGTACACTATCTATCCTTATGGTTTTGAGTTCCTCTCTCATTTGTTGTAGATAAATCTTACTCTCGTCTCTTCTATTCTTCTTTTCTTCTTTTTGCATTTCTTCGGTTCTTTCCAAAATACGCCTTGTCTGGAGAATTTCCATTTCTTGGCTTATGATGTTTTGTTGTAGCGCTTCCACCTGATCCATGATTTTTGTCCTTATCGTCTTCGTTATACTCTTATTTTCTTTCACCATAAGTGTCATTATACCTCCCACGTACTTGTTTGCTTCCGTTAATGTAGCTATTGATCTCTCTCTATTACTAAATCTTCTTTTCTTGAATTCTTCTTCATCGTCTTCCTCCTCTTCCATTTCTTCCATGCCTCTCTTCTTTCCATTACCATTATGTTCGTGTTCCATTGATTTGTACCAATCGAGATCTTGTATTGTATTCTCTGTTTCTTCCTGTGAACGTGGGTTTCCTTTTTCTCCTTCTCCTCTTCTCGGGTTTTCCTCTTCTTCTCTTCTCGTTGGAGATCTTTGAACTTTGCCTCCTTTCTGGAAAGGATTTCCTCTATCTCTTCCTCTGTCTCTTCCTTCACCTTCCTCCTCTCTCCTAACAAACCCTCCTTGGCCTGTCATACTCCAAAAAACTATCGGGGGGCAGAACTCGCCCCAAATTGATTCTTGCATCGTTTGCTTCACTTGTGCCGTGCCATGCCCTACTTGGTATTAGTACACTAACCTATTAACCTATTAATATCTATTCAGTATTATTACAATGGTACCAGTTCTATAAAATCTTATTAAGATTGATAAATTATAAATTTTATCTCCCACATTGCTATTATCATCACATATTACTATTATCATATCGCATAAACAACATTCTGACTACAAATCTAAATGCACACACATGGGCCGTGCCCCAGTCTATTTTCATAAATGGATTTAAATGTTTAAAAACTTAATTAAAATAAAATAATTTTAAGTTCACAAATAAAAGAGAGTATTCTATAAATTATTCGTACATCCAATTTTAATTTAAACATGCTGATTTTTCTTTTTGGTTTTATCGTTAACATGGAGTCCAGTGCCTTATAACATGGACAAGACTGTATTTAACATTCAGGTTTAAGTATTCTAAAAAACTTTATTAAGGTAATAGAATTTGAGGTTCTCAAATTAAAAAGATAATCTACTCCTTTTTCGTATATAAAAACTTAATTCAAACCTTCCAATTTTTAGTTTTTAGTTTTGTCGTACCAGTGCCCCGAGACCAGTTATTGTTTACATTTACCATAGTGGTGGTTACCTTTTAAAATCAGTCAATTCACCAAAACCACCAGTCTGCATCACAAATATCATAGAACACAAATCCTGCAACTCACATTCCGGTTGTCCTGTGGATTCTTGTCCTCTCTTGGTTTCTTACTTCGCCTCAATCCTCACACTTACCCTAAACTTGGCATCATACTTAATTCCTATCTCATTAATTAATGATATCTCAGTCCATGACCGGTGCCCCGACATGGATAACACAAAAAATGCCATCCCGGACAGCTGCATTTTTTCTGAATCGCCGGTCTCTTATAGCTTCAATTTTATCTGAATAGCTGGTATCTTACAGCTGCATTTTCTCTGAATCGACGGTCTCGGACATGGTTAACCATGAAACACAGCCGAAGCCGTGGTCTTATTTGTTTAACGGGGCGCTCTTAGCCATTCGGCCATTCTGCACCCCGGCCTCCCAGTAGGCGGGGAAAAGGGATCACGCGCTCACCGAAATTGATCAAACCCGTAGCTCCGACCTTTTATCAGGCCGCACCGAGCGTATCCCCGATCTGATTTACCAGATCGCACCGAGCAGCCGGCCTCGGACTGCTGCATTTTGTCTGAATCGCCGGCCTCGGACAGCTGCATTATGTCTGAATCGCCGGCCTCGACAGCTGCATTATGTCTGAATCGCCGGCCTCTGACAGCTGCATTTTCTGTGAATAAGTCCTCCCGGACATACGAGAGTGAAAACTCTTTTAACCCACTTAGCCATTAGGCCTTCCGGGTCTCCTTGTTAACTACTATCATTTCCTTGTCTTTAAGTTCGTGTAATACTATTGTTTATTATCTTGTAATTTTAGTTTATATATGTCTCACTGCCAAGGCAACGCTTAAACTTTGTCAGTAATTCAATGTTTGAATTTAAATTAACTTGGAACCCATTTTATATGGTTTAATAAGTTGGTTAAATTAATTCTTGACTTTATTAAAACTATAATAATAAAAATTGTTTAAAATTGTTTAAAATGCTTGAGAATCTCCAGCAGGAGGAGCGGTGACTATCAGCCTGGTGTATACCAGTTACCGCGGGGAGCCACGGGGAGGCTGTCACCCAGACCTTGCTCCTCCTGCGATCATGTTTACCTTGTTATACTCTTTTTTAAAAGCACAGTATATATGAAATAAAACTTGTTAAATCTATATCTTTCAAAACGTTTTATTCGCCGATACACTTTGACGTTTTTTAAAATTCAATAATTTGATAAAATTACATGACACTTTATTAATAATAAATACCATATAATTATAAAATATTTAGACAATGTAGCTATATTACTAATAACCTTAAAACCCTNACCTTAAAACCATTAATACTTTTATTATAAAACAATATTCATGTTAAAAAAATAAAACTTTAATACTTAAATATACATGCTGTAATATACATTAAGACTTTAATATCCAATTACATGCCATATTCTAATACAATTACAAAGTTTCTATCGTTACGATTCTTCCGACTTTAGTCATACAAGCCCCATACTATTGCCAGGAGAAAACTAGGTTTTCGTTGTTCCCTGACAGCCTTGCCAGCATGCGTGGCGCTACCGGGGCCCTTGCCCAGTAAACTGGGCGCCCCCATGGCCACGCCTGTCAGGGCCCTCAGCTACTAGCCTTGTCCCCCCTTTAATCCACCTGATCTAATCTCCTAATCTGCTAAATCATCGTTGATGGTTTTTACTACCTTATAAACATTCTCTGTATACCTTTCAATATCTTTGTATACCTCCTCGTCATATATCTGATATTTAATTAGCGGCCATTGTTCTTCTCTTAGTTGCAAAGTTCTTCTTAATTGATCCCTCTCATTTGTGAACATAACACATACATATAATATGTGATATCCATTTTGTTCCCCTTGACCACACTCACATATGTCTTCATCGACTTTATTAATTCTTTTAAGATAGCTTTTGATCTGACCATGTCCACTTATAATCATTTTCATACTTTTGCTCAATGTTACCTTACTCTTATACCATTCCTCTAGGTCCTTAATATGGTTTCTGGTTTCAATACTACCTTCCATTTGATCCCATTCTCTTCTCCAATGTTTAATAGCTGTCTCATTTCATTTCTTCTTTATTTCCTTGATACTAATCACTTCATCATCGTTGATGTTTTTAATCCACCTTATGTCTTCTTGTGTGAACCCTTGATATATTACTCCATCTAAGTCTATTTGCATTCCTGTATGTTTTAATTTGTAAATAATGTTTTTGTTATGAATTTCATAGTCTATTGGTAAAAGCTTATGCAATATTACTATCGTTGAAAATGATATTGTAGCCGTAAGTTCGTATAGTTTTATTAATATATTTCTCTGTAAAGCCCTAAGTTTGGTTACTAGTTGAACATTGTTGATTCTTGTGTCTAGTACTATTGATCCATATGTTATTACACTGATGAAAATTGTTTTGTAGATTATATTTCTTAATGGTGTGTTATAGTTTGCGTATTTCCATATTTTATATTTTAGCTGGTTAGATAACGTTATTAACTTTTGGTTGAGGAAGTTAATGTGAGGTATAAAGGTCAATCTATTATCAATCATGATTCCCAGATATTTGGTTTGTTTCAGAATTTTTATACTGTGGTTGTTATATTTGATTGCTGGTGGTCTTGTATCCAAGTTCCCTTTAACCATTATCCCAATTGTTTTCTCTATTGCAACTTTCAATCCGTTATTATCAACCCATGCTTTTAACTTATTCATTTCATTGTTTGCCATGAGTTCTATGTGTCTCCTATTGTTGCCTCCAATTATTATAAGACAGTCGTCCGCAAACGCCACTCTCTCTATGTCTTTGTCTTTCTTTATCTCTAAATATTCATTGAATGCCAAATTCCAGATTAAAGGACCCAATACTGATCCTTGTGGGCATCCCCTGTTCATTGCTTTTTCGTAGCTTACATCCTCGCTATAGTATCCTATGTTTCTATCTCTAAAATAGTCTAACATTAGATACTTTTCTTCAATTCCGATTTTAAGATTTCTAATTACCTTCTTTATGTTACTCCATTCTAGCGAGGAAAATGCGTTGCTTATGTCAATTAAGATAAGTAGTATGTATTTTGTTTCTATACCTTTTATTATATCTAACACTCTATACAATGCATTTTCCGTAGATCTTTTTGTCCGGAATCCATATTGATATTTATTTAAAACCAGCTCTGTATGATCTCTTATTCTATTTAGTATAATTCTTTCTAGTATTTTACCAAATATTGGTAGCAGACATATCGGTCTATATGAATTTGGATTTGTTTTCGGTTTATTGTTCCCCTTATATATTATTACCACGACAGCAGATTTCCATTCCTTGGGAAATATTCCCTTCTTTAAGCAGATGTTCATAATTTTAAGTACTTCTTGTTGAATCTCTTCCCGTACTTCTTTAACAACTTCCATTGTAATCTTATCCTTGCCAGGTGCTTTTTTTAATCCTTTGTTTCCCATTGCAATTTCAAGTTCGTCCATGTCTATTTCTTTCGTTTCACTGTTTTCTTCTTCTATTTCATGCAGCTCTGTTTCTTCGTTTCTGTTCGTGTCGGGTAGTAAAGTATTTATTAAAGTTATATATGTTTCCTTAATTCCCTTAGTGTACCTTCCTTGATTAAATATTGTCCCTATTTTTTCATACTTTCTCAACTTATTCCTTATTAGTTTGTCAGGTAAATTCCATATATCGTTACTACTCTCTTTCTTGACATATTCTATCCATTGTTTTTGCATGTTGTTTCTAATCATTTTTTTATAAGTCTTCCTTTCTCTCTTATATTCTTCTTTGTAGATCACCTTAGCTCCACATGGACAGCATCTTCTAAATTGTCTATTCTTCCTTCTTACGATCTCTTTCATTGTCTTTAATTCTTTGTTCCACCACCATACATTGATTCCTTTGATTTTATTTGTTTTTGGTCTTACTTTCTGCCTACATGCATCATATATTGCTTTTCTTAACCGGACTATCTTCTCATCAACACTATCGTTTAATTCTAACTCCTTTTTCTTCTCCAACTCTATAGCTATGTTCCTTTTTGCCGTCTTCCAATCTGTTACCATTTGGTGTAGTCTGGTCTTATCTTCCACGATTACACTACCCATTACCCATTCCCAACTGATTTTATTATGGTCGCTTATGCTGGGGTCCACAGTCCAGTTTTTGCATTCTCTATATATTCCTTCGGAAATAAAAGCAATGTCTATGTTCTCTTGTCCATGTATTGAATCATATGTAAATATATTGCCTTCCGTGTTTAATACTTTCATGTTGTATTGGTTTATGAGTTCTTCCAATTCCTCCCCTCTATTATCTCTTTTTTTGAGAACCATAATGGCGATTTTGCGTTGAAATCTCCGGCTATAATGATATTTGTATTTCTTTCTTCTTTCATAATTTTATTTAAGTTGATTTTTATTTCCTTTGTTGGTGGACAGTAGATGTTTGTTATTATTATTTGCTTATTGTTTATATGTGCCTTTATGGTTACTATTTCATTTTCGGTATATTGATTTAGCAGGATACATTGTATATTCTTGTGACATATGGTCACTGTCTGTATTTTCTCGTTTGATTGATTGTGCATTATATTCCAATTGCTGTTTACGTTCATGAATTTCCCTTTGTACATGTATGGTTCTTGTAGCAACGCGATTCCTATACATTCTGTTGTTATTTCTTCGATTAGGTCTATTGTATTCACTCTTGACTTTTAGAGATTTTGTTGAATTATTTTCACTCTATTATTTACCTCATACCCCATAGTCGATTTCTTTTCGTAATCTTTCTTTTGCGTTTTTAAGTATAGGGCATGTCAGATCCTTAACTATATGGTTTATGTTTTGTCCATCCTTTTTTGCTCTTATGCAGTTAATGCATCTTGTATCCTTCGCTCTACAGTTTTCTTCCACATGGCCCTCTTCTGCACAGCGCCCGCATGTGCTATTAGTTTCCTTGCACCATCTATTTGTGTGACCATATCGTAATCACTTTGAACATCTCATTGGAGATAGAAATTCTTTAGAATTGTGAACTTTCCAGTCGCTATATATTTTTGGTCTCTGTTCTAGAATTTTGAATATTTGTGAATTAATTTCCATTATTACGTTATTAAGATTGTTCTTAGGTCTTGTTTTAAATAATATCTTGCTAGTGCTGTAAAATTCTTCTTTAGGTATGTGTACAAAATTTTGTTGATATACTTCTTCGAGAAATTCTTCATCATCTTTGTTTGTATCTACGTCAAAAATAATTATTTTTTGTTTTTTCTTCTCTTTTCTTATTATTTTGACGTTAAGTTTCTTCTCGATAATCTCTTTTTCCATTTTTTTGGCCTGTTCCTCGCTCGAAAGTTCCATTCCTATGCCATTATTCCTTACTTTCCATGTATTATTAATTTGGATATTTTTCTCCTTAGGTCTTACGTATCTCATGACTTCGTTTCTTGTTACTTCGCTACTGTTGCCTGTTCTAACTATGGCTGGCTCGATAATCAATACCACTGGTTCTTCCTTCTTTTTGTGCCATACTCCAGTACTTAGATTTCTTCTTTCTTCATTTCCTCTTATATCGTGTCCTCTTTTGCTTATTTCTTCCTTCAGCTGTTCCTTTTCTACTTTTCCTTCTTCTCTTTCTTCCATCCTTTTCTTCCTTTCTTCTCTATTTCGTTCTTTTAATCGTTCGATGTCGTTGTTCTTTTGTAAGATTTCTATCTCTTGATCAATTATTATTGAATGTACATTCCCTATTCCTTCCATTATATGTTTCCTGATTCTTTCCGGGACATTTTTTATTATCTTTTAATAAATATGTCAGCATATCATTTAACTGTGTCGTTGCATCAGTCAATTTGGTTACTGTTATTATTTTTTCGCTCTTTTTTCTTCTTTTATTCTCCTCTTCTTCTTCCTCTTCCGAATCTTCTAAACTTATTTTCTTACTTGCTTCAGCATTTTCTTCGTCCATCATGTCAACCCAATCCATTGATTGTTTTGACTTCTTGTTTCTGCTAGTTTTATCTCCAGCTCTTCTTCTCTCCTCTTCTTCATTTTCCTCTTCCTGTCTCATAACTTTTTCTAATCCTTCTTCTTCCATTTCTACTTCCCTTTGTTCCATAAGTCTTCTTATTTCTTCATCATTGCTTTCTTCTTTTCTTCTACCTGTTAATGGGGGAGATCTATTAACTCTTCCACCCTTACTGAATGGATTTTCCTTATAACTTTCTCTTCCTCCTCTTCTCTCTCCTTCATCTCCTCCCTTCCCATTACTTTTTTGGCTCATCTCAACCAAAAAACCAAATGAACCACCAAAAGAGTCATCGGGGAGCGGAACTCACCTCAAATAAATAAAGCTCGGTGCAGTGCGGGCCAAACATGTACTCTTGAAGTACCCCAACACATGGGCAGCTCGAAGTAAATGATCTGACTATCTAAATTCTCTTACAATTCCAATAAGTTAATTTTAAATGTGCAGTCTTTCATTTACATATAATTAAAAACATATTCTGTCCATTATAAAAACTTATTCTTTTAAAAACATATTCTAATAATTATAAAACACATCTATTAACCATGTATGTACTAAGTTATCAATCGCCATAAGTGCCCCATAACTGGGTGCACTATTACAATATACATTATTCAGGTAACTATTGTTCTCCAAGGCATGGTCGCTCCATTAAATATATAACCATTCATTTACTTACAGTATGACAGAAACATGCTCTGAACAAATAACATAAATTATCCAAATATATACATACAGAATTATCATTCACTAAATGTGCCCCAACACATGCGCAGTTCCAAATGAATTATTTAACTATCATTTAGATTCTCTTAAAATTCCATTCAATTAAAATTAAATGTACTGTATTAAAATGCAGTATTAACATCTCCAATTCTTCAATTGTTCCCCAGGACATGGGCATTACCTCGAAAACTTAATTGTATACCATTATCTGTTTTATTGTTGATATCTCATATATTATTACTGATTATTATTGGTGACTATTTTAAGTTGTAAATTAAATTTAACATTTAACAGCTAGCCATCTTCTTCAGGATTCTTGATTTCTTGATTAAATCTTGCATTTTCCAATTGTGCCCCAAGACATGGGCAACTCTGCTGCTTCACAAAATCCCAGCCAAAATTCACCCAGATATTTTTGATATATTGGTTTGGGTTCTCAGGTGGTTCACGATGTCCTATTCCCAGCAAACTAACAAAAACTCCTCAAAACTATTTAAATTTTTGATTATCGGTTTTATCGTTGTTAACTACCCCAACACATGGGCAACTATTATTTATCAAATAAAGTTGATTTTAAATTTTTTAAAAGCTATGACTGATTTCCAATTTTCAGTTAAAATATAGAGGACATTAACCAGTTATGACTTTTAAGTGCCAGGTTACTTTAGCTCTTCAATTTTTCAAGATTTGAGTTCTGTCGTTACTGAGGTAGGACATAACCCTGTATTCCAGTAATAATTTCTGTATTATATTAATTTTATAATTTTCTCTTCACTATTTAATTTACTTTACCTACTGGGATTCTCGATGAGTCCTATTGACACTCGGGAACATGTTCCACCATACACTGTTATCATTCCAAAGTCATTACATCATCACCCATGGCAAGTGCCCCAGGCAATCAGATTAAAAAATGTTTTTAATTATTATATAACTTTCCACAGAGTAAATGTATATAGGTTCAGACGTTGTATTAGGCTAACTGATTATTATTATCAAGATTTTGGTGCACTTGAACTCCTCATTTACTGAAATTACATTTTGTCGCTAACTCGTCAAGTGTAATGTTTACATGTTCTCGGCTAATTTTATTTAGCCAAAATTTTTGTGTTTTCTTTACAAAACTTGGAGTTTAGATTAGCGCGGGACAATTTCCACTTCTACTATAATACTTTAAATTCATTGCACTCACCTAGGTTTCTTGATTACTTGATTAAATCTTGCATTTTCCAATTGTGACCCGATACATGGGCAACTCTGCTGCTTCACTAATTCTCAACCAAAATTCACCCAAATGTTTTTTTGATATTTTGTTTTGGGTTCTCAGGTGGTACACAATATCCTATTCCCAGTAAACTAACAAAAACTCCTCAAAACTATATCAGTTTTTGATTATCAGTTTTATCGTTATTAGCTACCCCAGGACATGGGCAACTATAATTTATTGTATAAAGTCAATTTTAAATTTTTAAAACCGTGACTAATATCCAATTTTCGGTTAAAATACAGAGTACATTCAGCAGTTATGACATTTAAGTTCCAAGTTACTTTAGCTCTTCAATATTTCAAAGTTCAAGTTCTGTCGCTAACCAGGTTGGACATAACCCTGTATTCCAATGCCAAATTCTGTATTTTATTTATTTTAAAATTTTCTCTTCACTATTTTAATTTACTTTACCTACTGGGATTCTCAAAACAGTCCTATCGACACTCAGAACAATGTTCTACCATACACTATCACCATATGAAAGTCATTACATCATTACACATGGCTAGTGCCCCAGACAATCAGATTAAAAATGTATTTAAATGTTGTATAACTTTCTGCAGAATAAAAATATATAGGTTCTGAGATTGTAGAAGGCTAACTGATTATTATTAGCAAGTTTTTGGTACACTTAATCTCCTCATTTACTGAAATTATATTTTGTCGCTAACCTGTCAAGTGCAATGTTTACATGTTTCTCGGCTAAAATTTTTCAACCAAAATTTTGGCCTTTTCTTTACAAATCTTGGAATTTAGATTAGCCTGGCACAATTTCCACTCCTACTATGTAACTTTAAGTTCACTGCACTCACCAAATACTCCGAAACTGCCCATATCGAATTTCGTAAACACGAGTCTCGCGACTCGCATTCTGCAAGCTGATTATTTCCATCTTCAGTTAATTCTTCATGTTGCATTAATTTCCACTTGTTCTTCGACCTTGGCACCGCACTAATTCACACGATTTCACTCATTAAAAGGTGTTGTACTCATTTTTAAGGCGAAATTCCGCCCCCCGAACGATCGACATTACTCGCACTTCGCCATCACCATAGATAGTAAGTCCTCCCGGACAGATGCATTTTTTCTGAATCGCCTGTCTCCTACAGCTTAATTTTATCTCAATCGTCGGTATCTTACAGCTGAATTTTATCTGAATCGCTGGTCTCGAACAGCTGCATTTTCTCTGAATTGCCGTTCTCGGACAGCTGCATTTTCTCTGAATCGCCGGTCTCTTACAGCTGCATTTTATCTGAATCGTTGGTCTCGGACAGCTGCATTTTCTCTGAATCGCCGGTCTCTGACAGCTGCATTTTCTCTGAATCGCTGGTCTCGGACAAATTCTTAATCTGCACGACACAACAGAGTTGTGCTTTTGTTTGTTAACGGGGCGCCAACTGAGCCCGTGGGGTATATAGCTCCCCGGCCTCCCAGTAGGCGGGGAAGAAGGATCACGCCCTCTCATCGCAGACATGCCTGCACTCACCACAATTGACCAGACCCTCTTGCCCCGACCTGTACTCAGGTCGCACCAGGCATAGCCCCGATCTGATATTACAGATCGCACTAACCATGCCCTCCCATTAGGCCTGAGACTCTAGCACTCAAATTACCAAGCTTATGGTTTAGCCGGAGCACTATCCAA
>NQII01008788.1:46105-62295 GCA_002778355.1 Clitarchus hookeri
CTGCAACTGTACTCGGATGAGTAAGACAGTGCACTGCACTTTCTCCTCTTGGTCTCTTCGGGCCATTCACTTTCTTGATGCCGTTACTCGGTTTATCTACTGGTTTTCTCTTAAAACCTGTCCTCCTCGCCAATCAGAGATCTTTTTATGAAGCCTTTACCTGAGTACCCCTTTATGGGTCATCAGAAATTTGATCTCTTTGCCAAATATCGTACTCCTCTAGTCTTTTGCCAATTCTTGTGGCGAATTTATTCCAAAGTTTGTTGAGAACTTTGTTCGTCAGTACATTTTCCATATCTAACTGAATGCCCTTTTCTTCCATCTCGACATCCAGCCAGCTCCTGATGTCTTCAGACATTCCATTATTACGTGCTGACTGTGTCGTCGACTCCGCATACGTCACACAGTGGAGATCCCACGAGTCCGAAGCCATGCAACTTCGCTTTGAAGTTTCCATGACCAGTGTACAGTTGCATACTGTAATGGTTTATGGATATCCATTTGCAGTCCATTCTGGTTCTTAAACTAGGGATCAGCTCATAAGTATACCGGCCCTTCTCCGATATATCCCATCTGTACTGCCACTGCTCCATGATTTCTTCCATTAGCATGTCCTTTGATTCTTTGCATAGCCACGCGACTCGAGATCTCTCCACCGTGAGACCCCTGTACTTAACCAATAGGTCAATTGGCAGTACTCCAACCAACACTGGGAGCGACTCATTAGGGACTGTTTTGTACGCTTTTGCAATGGTCAGCAGTGCCGCCCTCTGAGCACTGATGAGCCTCCTTTTATGTCGAATCAGCTCGGCTCTGTGGTACCACATCACAGCACCGTATGTTACTATTGCTTCAAAAGTGGCTCTATAGATTGTTCTGAGGGTCGAGTAACTCAGACCCCAGCTAGTGTTTCCAATACGTTTTAGTTTCTGAAATACCACTATGGCCTTTCTAGAAACATACTCAACATGTTTAAGGAAGCTCATATTCTCATCCATGATGACTCCCAGGTACTTGAACTCGTGCACATTTCCAACCGGGCTCCCCCCGAAGCGCACCGTCGGCGGTCTCTGCAGCTTTCCCTTAAGTAGCATTGTCTTGGTCTTTTCTGCTGAAAATTTCAGTTTGACCGTTTTTGCCCAGGTATTAATCTTGTCCATGATATCTGCGGCTTTCGTTTCCAGAACGCTTCTTGACTTGCCAGATATCAGGAAAAGTCCATCATCTGCATATCCAAACACAGTGCACCCCGGTGGGAGCCCAGCTCCAAGAACCCATCGAATAGGACGTTCCACAGGATCGGTCCGAGGACCGAGCCCTGCGGGCATCCCTTCGTCAGGCGCTTTTTTACTTGCATAGTCTTTGCAGAATAAAGACTCCACCTGTTATCGAAGGAATCTTGAATGACCCTTTACAGATTAGCTGGACATTTTTTTCCTTTTAAGTTGCCACATTACTTCCGGCCACCAGGCATTGTCGAAGGCTCCCGAGATGTCCAAGAACACCCCCATGACGTACTTTTCAGGATTCTCCCTAATAGCCTTCATTACGTCATGAAGGGCGAAGTCGGTACCTGTGCCTTTTCTGAAGCCATATTGTTTTTCGCTTAATGTGCCCTAAGCTTCTAGGGCCATTATCAATCTTCTGTTGATTAATTTCTCGTAGACTTTGCCCAGCACCGGAAGAAACGTCAACGAACGGTACGATTTAGGGTCATCAAGTTTCTTATTGTTGCCTTTGTATAGCACTCTCAAGCACCCAAGTTTCCAAGGGGAAGGGAACACTTCATTTCTAAGACAATCATTAAATATTCCAAGAAGAATTTTCTTGATCCGAGAGTAGCACCTTTTTAGAATGTCTGAGGTGATTCCATCCAATCCAGGAGCTTTTCCATTTTTCATCTTATATACGATTGCTGTGAGTTCTTCCTAAGAGAATTCTGGCGCGTCTTGTTCCTCGGAAAATATTGCCATTTGTTGTCTTTTCCTTTCGTGCTCCTCCCTCTCTTTCACAAGAGAGTCATCCGGTAGGAGAGCGTGAAGCAGGACTTCCATGGATCTGTGCTGATCGGTTATCAATACACCATTTTCCGATATGCAAGGTGGTGGGGTGCTTCTTTTTACCTTATTCGAGGCAAGCTTGTACACCAGTCCGAAGGGGTCCTCATTTCCTGCTCTGGTTACATACTCTTTCCACTACCGTGCTTTCTTCTTCCGTACCCTACTGAAATAGGCCTGTTTATTGCGCTTGTAAATGTGGGAGAACAGTTCACGCTCCTCCCCTCTAAGTCTGTGGAGCCTTTTCCTTGTTTGACGAAGATCTCGTCGATCTTCTTCCAGCTCCCTGTCCCACCATGACATGTTTGGGAGACCTGGTGTCGTTTTTCGCCACTGCTCTTCACAGGTTTCCTTTATTACTTCCGTAATAGCGCTTACTCTGTCTTCAATTGTGCTTTCCAGAGTTTCACATTTCTCAAGCTTTCTCAGCATGGCACAGTCAAAGGCAGCCCAGTCCGCCATATTATGTATGTATCTTATTTCTTTATCTTCCAGTTCAGGAATCACCCTTTTCTCTCCATGTATCTCGAATATGATGAGTCTGTGGTCACTGGAGCTCTCTTCAGTTACCGACCACTTCCTCACATAATCTTTCGCTTTTGCATTCACCACTGTGATGTCCAAATACGATTGACTGCCATGGGCCTGCGAGACAAAAGTAAAAAGTAGGTAGATTACCTTCCTTGTTCACTACGTCCAGATCATTTGTCAGTAGGAACTGGGCGACTTGCTCTCCGGCGTCGTCAGTGCTGTTGGAGTGCCACAGCTCGGACTTTGCGTTTGCATCCGCACACATGACTAATGGCTTTCCTCTTAGTGTTTCTGTGATCACTTCCCATCTGTCCAAGTGCTCTTGGACGTCGTCCCCGAACTGGAAGTAGGAGGAGACCATCCAACATTCCAATGAGCCTTTTGACATTTAGACACACACGTCATGTGCATTCGATACACTAGCCATCATCGAAATATCCATTTCCTGGTTAGTCCCCAATATTCCAGCCTTCGGGTTTAATCCACAATCGAATACTCTGCCCTGCAGGCCCACCATAGTATCGAACGGGACATATGGTTCTTGAAATAGCACCACATCCAGTCTCTGCTCCACCACAATCCTGTTCAGCTCTGCGGCCACCACCGCCGACCGCTGCATATTTAGTTGTCCACACATAATGATGTTTCTAGACTCCATAGTCTGTCCTGGCGAGTTCTACGGATAGGGCTTTTTGATAAGCTGGACAGTCTCTTGAGTCCACTCTGTGTGCATGCTGCAGTCCTTTCTTCTGGCAGTTGACATATATATCCTTGAAGCCAGTGCCTTTCTTTGGACAGTTCTTATATTCATGTCCTTGGACTCCACAGCATGAACAGATGGACTCCGCATCTTTACATTTATTGGCTATGAGGCCCCACTGTTGACATTTGTAACACCTGGAGAGCGAGATATAATCTCTAACTCTGCAGCTGTCATAGCCGATGTAGATTCTCTCTTGGTCAATGAGAGCATTCCTTATCTTCGGGTCGCATACCAAAACAATGTTGACCCTATCCATGTCCCTCCTGCCAGTTCTGTGGCTAATGGACACAGTTTTGTAAAACTTTCCAGGTTATGTCCGCCACATTCCCCATTCCTGAAGTTCTGCCTGAAATTAGTTTCAGGCAGTTTCTGTTGTCTTCACCCCTAGGGACATCATATATGACGATCTTGGGGCCTCTTTTCATTGGGGCCTCTAGTTTGAGTCCCAATTCTTTTATTTCGGTCTCCGACAGCTGCATTTTCTCTGAATCGTCGGTCTCGGACAGCTGCATTTTCTCTGAATCGCCGGTCACGGACAGCTGCATTTTCACGGAATCGCCGGTCTCGGACAATTGCATTTTCTCGGAATCGCCGGTCTCGGACAGTTGTATTTTCACGGAATCGCCGGTGTCGGACAGACAGATAGGTGTTCGTTTCCCTCTTAGCCTCCAGGCCCTCCGGGATGTAATTTTAACTAGCTTTATTTTAAATTTTTTTTGTAACACTTTTGTTACAATTAAATTCACAATATTCTTGTATTAAAAAACCACGCCGCCAAGGGATCGTAGCAATTGGTTAAAATGGTTTCAACATGCACATTTAAATTCATCGTATTCAATAATGTATAGTGCCAAACTTGGGCATAATTAAAACAAGAAGCCGGTTTACGTGCAGTTGTTGTTTGCTTACTTGGGAATCTCCGCAGGAGGAAGCAGTGACGATCTGTCTGGTAAACCAGTCCATGGGGGCCACGGGGAGGCTGTCACTTGAGACCATGCTTCCTCCCGCAAAGGTAATACACACATTATAAGTATACATGGAAACCATAAAATATTGTCTTTTATTTCGTCTCGAGAGATATATTACAAATTAAAAACATACATATTACAAACATAGTATAATATAATATTATCATTTGATACATTAACTCTAAAATATAAGATATAAAACGTAAAATATGAAATATAAAATATATAAAACCAGAGTATATTAAAAAACAAGAAAAAATATATATAAAAGATTAAAAGAACCAGACACGATCAAATCCTCTTCTGAATTCTTCTTATAAAATTTCTTCATCTAAAAGATTACTAATGTTTTTCATTCTATCACAGGATTTTCGCCGTTCAACTCCAGCCTTGCCAGCAAGCGTGGCGCTGCCAGGGCCCTTGCCTAGTTGCCTAGGCACCCCACTGGCCTCGCCTGGAGCAGCAATCAGTTACTTCCCCTGTTCCCCATTTAAAACCTAATCCATGAGGTCATCATTCAGTGTTTTAATAGTTCTATAGATCTTATTAACAAATTTTTCTATTTCTTCGTATATTTCCGTATTATATATCTCGTATTTTACCAGAGGCCAAGATTCTCCATACTTACTTAAAATGGTTCT
Organism: Clitarchus hookeri; assembly: GCA_002778355.1. Taxonomy (NCBI): domain Eukaryota; kingdom Metazoa; phylum Arthropoda; class Insecta; order Phasmatodea; family Phasmatidae; genus Clitarchus; species Clitarchus hookeri. The sequence goes on from NQII01008788.1 coordinate 51,066, forward strand.
TAGTTCACATCTTTCATCTATAAAGATGGCACAATTATATAATATATGGTAAACATCTTGCAAGTCTTCTCCACATTCACACCTATCATCGTTAATTTTGTTGATTCTTTTTAAATAACTTTTAGTTTGACAGTGACCAGTAATAATGTCTTTCATTACTTTATTAAAATTGGTCTTACTATCATACCACGCTGTGATATCTTTGATGTAATTACGTACTCCTATACTAGAATCAGCACAACTCCACTCGTCATCCCACTTTCTAATTGCATTCACATATAAAATTCGTTTGGTTTCTTTTATACTTATTACTTCCTCTTCATCTATTTTTACCCATCTTTTATTAAATTCAGTGAAGCCTTTATACATGTGATCATTAATTGTGATTTGTAAGTCTGTATTCTTCAATTTGTATATTATGTTACGGTTATTTAAAATAAAGTCTATGGGTATAACCTTATTTAATATTATAACTGCAGCGTAGGAACTTGTAGATGTCATGTCATAAATTCTTAGCAGAATAAATCTTTGGATGGCTCTTAATTTGGTTACTATGTATTTGTTATTTAATATATTGTCTATTACATTTATTCCGTATACTATTGTATTAACAAAAAGTGAACCATAAATAATATTTCTTGCACCTGCACTATATTTGGTATATTTCCAGATATTGTTTTTAATTCTTTGACATAGGGTTTGTAATTTGTCAGTTATCATTTTGATGTGTTGTGTAAAACCTAATCTGCTATCAATTATGATTCCAAGGTATTTAACTTGTTGGTTAATTTTAATGCTTTTGTTGTTATATTTTATAACTGGTGGTCTCTTATCTAAGTTGCCTTTAACAACTATTCCAGTTGTCTTATTTGTTGCTATTGTAAGTCCTTTAGTTTCTGCCCACTCATGTAAAATCTTCATTTCCTTGTTCGCTGTGCCTTCCATTTCTCGCCTGCTGTTCGCACCTATTATGATAATACAATCGTCCGCAAAAGCTACCCGATCAATGTTGGTGTTCTTCCTGAGATTGAGATACGTATTAAAAACCAAGTTCCACATAGTAGGGCCCAACACGGAGCCTTGGGGGCAGCCTCTGTTCATGCTCTTTTCGTATATAATAAAATTATTATCGATGCCAATCGTCCTGTCACTAAAATAATTAAGTAGAACCTTTTTCTCCATGTTGTTGATTTTAAGGCGCATGATTTCTTTAATTATACCATTCCATTCCAGAGTTGAAAATGCATTACTTATGTCAACCAAAATCAATATGACGTATTTCGTATCCATATCATCAATTATTTGTATTACTTTTCTGATAGCATTTTCAGTAGACCTGCCTTTCCTGAATCCAAATTTGTTTTCATTTAATACACTCTCTACAGATGGTCTTGTATCCTATTTAGGATAATTCTCTCGAATAACTTGCCTATTACAGGTAATAAGCAGATTGGCCGATATGAGCTAGGGTTTTCTTTATTCTTATTATTGCCTTTATATATTAGTATCATCATAGCCTTTTTCCATATCTTCGGGAATATTCCGTCCTTCAGACATGTGTTTAAAATGTTTGCAATTTCTACCTTTATCTCATCCCAGAGGCCGGAGATTACTTCTATAGTAATATTATCAAATCCTGGTGCCATTTTCCGCCTGCTATTTTAAACTGCATCTTCTAATTCTGTCAAGCTAATATCTTTACTTAAATTGTTATTATCTTCCGTCCATACAATTGGTCCGTCTTCTTCCATACTTTTATCTGGAATTAAATAATCCATGAGCTTTAGTTCCAATTTTTTCGTTTCCTTTTATTTTATTCCTAATGATTTTATCCGGAATATTCCAAATATTTTCCTCACTTGCCTTTACCACGAATTCAATCCAGCTGAGCATCATGTTATTCTTGATCCTCCCTTTGTAATCTCTTCTTGCTCTAATATAATCTCTTTTGTATTCGGTTTTTGCCTCACATGGGTAACACCTCCTGTATTTTCTGTTTTTTCACTTTACGATTATTTTAATTTTTCGGAGCTCATCGGTCCACCACCATGTTTTGGCCCTAACTCTTTTTTTTAGATTGGTATCACGCTTCTGCGTACATGATTTTATAATTATATTATGAATTAATAACATTCTTACATTAGTGTTTGCACTATCAATCTGTGCTTTTGCGTTGATTAATTCTTTCTTAACATTTTGTCTAGCCTTATCAGCCTTATCCCAGTCTTTTACCAATTGGTGCAGCTTTTTTCTATTTTTAGTTAATTTCCTAGTTCTTATTTTCCAGTCGAAACTCTTCCTATTATGATCACTAATACTAGGAGTAACCTTCCAATTCTCGCACTGTATATATATTTCGTCAGAAACCAAAGTTATATCGATGTTCTCTTCTCCATGAATAGAGTCGTAGGTGTATATCTCTCCTTCTTTATTTAATATATTCATATTCTTCTTGAATATGAAATCTTCGACTATTCCTCCTCGTGTATCTCTGTTTTTGGAGAACCATAGTGGTGACTTCGCATTGAAGTCACCAGCTATTATGCAATTTACATTCTTTTCCTTTTTAATCATGTTATTTAATTTGTTTATACTAGCTTCTATATTTTTACTTGGTGGACATTAAATATTTGTTAAAATTACATCCTTGGCCTCGGTCTGTATCTTAATAGTTACTATCTCATGGTCTGTATACTGATTTAGCATTATACTATTTATTCTTTTATGACATATCGTTACTGTTAATATGTTACCTGTAGTATTGTTATAGTATACATCCCAGTTTCTCTCCATGTTTGTAAACTTATCTTTAAAGATATATGGTTCTTGTAACATTACTATTTCGATGCCATCTGTAACTATTTCTTCTATGATGTTTAGGGTATTAACTCTGGATCTTTGTAGATTCTGCTGATAAAACTTAAAATTATAGTTAAATTGTTCATCCATAACTAGTTTCTTTTTTTAGCCGTTCCTTGGCATTTTTTAAGCATGGACAATTTATATCAGTAGCCTTATGTTTTGTTTGTGCTACTTNCGCAAAGGTAATACACACATTATAAGTATACTTGGAAACCATAAAATATTGTCTTTTATTTTGTCTCGAGAGATATATTACAAATTAAAAACATACATATTACAAACATAGTATAATATAATATTATCATTTGATACATTAACTCTAAAATATAAGATATAAAACGNGAGATATATTACAAATTAAAAACATACATATTACAAACATAGTATAATATAATATTATCATTTGATACATTAACTCTAAAATATAAGATATAAAACGTAAAATATGAAATATAAAATATATAAAACCAGAGTATATTAAAAAACAAGAAAAAATATATATAAAAGATTAAAAGAACCAGACACGATCAAATCCTCTTCTGAATTCTTCTTATAAAATTTCTTCATCTAAAAGATTACTAATGTTTTTCATTCTATCACAGGATTTTCGCCGTTCAACTCCAGCCTTGCCAGCAAGCGTGGCGCTGCCAGGGCCCTTGCCTAGTTGCCTAGGCACCCCACTGGCCTCGCCTGGAGCAGCAATCAGTTACTTCCCCTGTTCCCCATTTAAAACCTAATCCATGAGGTCATCATTCAGTGTTTTAATAGTTCTATAGATCTTATTAACAAATTTTTCTATTTCTTCGTATATTTCCGTATCATATATCTCGTATTTTACCAGAGGCCAAGATTCTCCATACTTACTTAAAATGGTTCTTAGTTCACATCTTTCATCTATAAAGATGGCACAATTATATAATATATGGTAAACATCTTGCAAGTCTTCTCCACATTCACACATATCATCGTTAATTTTGTTGATTCTTTTTAAATAACTTTTAGTTTGGCAGTGACCAGTAATAATGTCTTTCATTACTTTATTAAAATTGGTCTTACTATCATACCACGCTGTGATATCTTTGATGTAATTACGTACTCCTATACTAGAATCAGCACAACTCCACTCGTCATCCCACTTTCTAATTGCATTCACATATAAAATTCGTTTGGTTTCTTTTATACTTATTACTTCCTCTTCATCTATTTTTACCCATCTTTTATTAAATTCAGGGAAGCCTTTATACATGTGATCATTAATTGTGATTTGTAAGTCTGTATTCTTCAATTTGTGTATTATGTTACGGTTATTTAAAATAAAGTCTATGGGTATAACCTTATTTAATATTATAACTGCAGCGTAGGAACTTGTAGATGTCATGTCATAAATTCTTAGCAGAATAAATCTTTGGATGGCTCTTAATTTGGTTACTATGTATTTGTTATTTAATATATTGTCTATTACATTTATTCCGTATACTATTGTATTAACAAAAAGTGAACCATAAATAATATTTCTTGCACCTGCACTATATTTGGTATATTTCCAGATATTGTTTTTAATTCTTTGACATAGGGTTTGTAATTTGTCAGTTATCATTTTGATGTGTTGTGTAAAACCTAATCTGCTATCAATTATGATTCCAAGGTATTTAACTGGTTGGTTAATTTTAATGCTTTTGTTGTTATATTTTATAACTGGTGGTCTCTTATCTAAGTTGCCTTTAACAACTATTCCAGTTGTCTTATTTGTTGCTATTGTAAGTCCTTTAGTTTCTGCCCACTCATGTAAAATCTTCATTTCCTTGTTCGCTGTGCCTTCCATTTCTCGCCTGCTGTTCGCACCTATTATAATAATACAATTGTCCGCAAAAGCTACCCGATCAATGTTGGTGTTCTTCCTGAGATTGAGATACGTATTAAAAACCAAGTTCCACATAGTAGGGCCCAACACGGAGCCTTGGGGGCAGCCTCTGTTCATGCTCTTTTCGTATATAATAAAATTATTATCGATGCCAATCGTCCTGTCACTAAAATAATTAAGTAGAACCTTTTTCTCCATGTTGTTGATTTTAAGGTGCATGATTTCTTTAATTATACCATTCCATTCCAGAGTTGAAAATGCATTACTTATGTCAACCAAAATCAATATGACGTATTTCGTATCCATATCCTCAATTATTTGTATTACTTTTCTGATAGCATTTTCAGTAGACCTGCCTTTCCTGAATCCAAATTGGTTTTCATTTAATACGCTCTCTACAGATGGTCTTATCCTATTTAGGATAATTCTCTCGAATAACTTGCCTATTACAGGTAATAAGCAGATTGGCCGATATGAGCTAGGGTTTTCTTTATTCTTATTATTGCCTTTATATATTAGTATCACCATAGCCTTTTCCCATATCTTCGGGAATATTCCGTCCTTCAGACATGTGTTTAAAATGTTTGCAATTTATACCTTGATCTCATCCCAGAGGCCGGAGATTACTTCTATAGTAATATTATCAAATCCTGGTGCCTTTTTCCGCCCGCTATTTTTAACTGCATCTTCTAATTCTGTCAAGCTAATATCTTTACTTAAATTGTTATTATCTTCCGTCCATACAATTGGTCGGTTTTCTTCCATACTTTTATCTGGAATTAAATAATCGATGAGCTTTACATAAGTTTCTTCTGTTCCATTTGTGTAGGATCCATTTATTTGAATAGTTCCAATTTTTTCGTTTCCTTTTATTTTATTCCTAATGATTTTATCCGGAATATTCCAAATATTTTCCTCACTTGCCTTTACCACGAATTCAATCCAGCTGAGCATCATGTTATTCTTGATCCTCCCTTTGTAATCTCTTCTTGTTCTAATATAATCTCTTTTGTATTCGGTTTTTGCCTCACATGGGCAACACCTCCTGTATTTTCTGTTTTTTCTCTTTACGATTATTTTCATTTTTCGGAGCTCATCGGTCCACCACCATGTTTTGGCCCTAACTCTATGTTTTAGATTGGTATCACGCTTCTGCGTACATGATTTTATAATTATATTATGAATTAATAACATTCTTAAATTAGTGTTTGCACTATCAATCTGTGCTTTTGCGTTGATTAATTCTTCCTTAACATTTTGTCTAGCCTTATCAGCCTTATCCCAGTCTTTTACCAATTGGTGCAGTTTTTTTCTATTTATAGTTAATTTCCAAGTTCTTATTTTCCAGTCGAAACTTTTCCTATTATGATCACTAATACTAGGAGTAACCTTCCAATTCTCGCACTGTATATATATTTCGTCAGAAACCAAAGTTATATCGATGTTCTCTTCTCCATGAATAGAGTCGTAGGTGTATATATCTCCTTCTTTATTTAATATATTCATATTCTTCTTGAATATGAAATCTTCGACTATTCCTCCTCGTGTATCTCTGTTTTTGGAGAACCATAGTGGTGACTTCGCATTGAAGTCACCAGCTATTATCCAATTTACATTCTTTTCCTTTTTAATCATGTTATTTAATTTGTTTATACTTGCTTCTATATTTTTACTTGGTGGACAGTAAATATTTGTTAAAATTACATCCTTGGCCTCGGTCTGTATCTTAATAGTTACCATCTCATGGTCTGTATACTGATTTAGCATTATACTATTTATTCTTTTATGACATATCGTTACTGTTAATATGTTACCTGTAGTATTGTTATAGTATACATCCCAGTTTCTCTCCATGTTTGTAAATTTATCTTTAAAGATATATGGTTCTTGTAACATTACTATTTCAATGCCATCTGTAACTATTTCTTCTATGATGTTTAGGGTATTAACTCTGGATCTTTGTAGATTCTGCTGATAAAACTTAAAATTATAGTTAAATTGTTCATCCATAACTAGTTTCTTTTTTTAGCCGTTCCTTGGCATTTTTTAAGCATGGACAATTTATATCAGTAGCCTTATGTTTTGTTTGTGCTACTTCTTTTTTAGCTCTTATGCTGTTGATGCACTTAACTTCAAGTGTATTACAATTATTTTCATTATGTCCTGCTAATGAGCATTTGTTGCATATACTTAACTCCTCTCTGCACCATTTTTGAGTGTGTCCATATCTAAAACACTTGTTGCATCGCATGGGCGATAAAAATTCCTTAAAATTATGAACTCTCCAGTTGCAATATATCTTAGTTCTTTGTTCCAACATTTTCCATATTTGTCCTCCGACTTCTGCAATTACATTGCTTAAATTGTTCTTCGGTTTGGTTCTAAAAATTATTTTAAAATTATTGTNTGTCCTCCGACTTCTGCAATTACATTGCTTAAATTGTTCTTCGGTTTGGTTCTAAAAATTATTTTAAAATTATTGTTAAAATCTTCTACTGGGATCTTGTTAAAATTTTGATGATATACCTCCTCTCTTATCTCTTCCTATTTCTTTTCAGTTTCAATGTCAAAAATTATAATTTTAGGCCTTTTCTTTTCTCTTCTAATCACCTTCATACTCATTTGCTTGTTTCTGATTTCCTGTTCGATCTTCTGTGCTTGTATCTCATTGGGTAGTTCCATGCCCAAACCACTNTCTGTGCTTGTATCTCATTGGGTAGTTCCATGCCCAAACCACTATTCCTCACTTTCCACATATTATTGATCTGTATATTCTTCTCTCTGGGTCTTATGTCGCGCATAATTTCGTTTCACGTTGTTTTGCTACTATTTCCAGTTCTGGCAATGGCTGGTTCGATAATTATAACAACTGGTGTCTCCTTTATCCTATTTGCTCATGGTCCATTAGTTTCTATTATTTTACTAACATCGTTGCCTCTTCTTTCCTCCCTGCTTATACTATCTTTCCTTATACCGTTAATTTCTTCTCTAATTTGTTGTAATCCACTCTCTCTTTCTTCTTTTTCTTCTATCCTTTTCTTCCTCTCATCCCTATTCCATTCTTTCAATCGTTCTATTTCGTTATTCTTTTGTATAATATCAACCTCTTGTTCAAGTATAATAAGATGTAAATTCCCCATTCTTTCCATAATGTATTTTATAATCCTTTCAGGAATATTTTTATTATCCTTTAACAAATATGTCATCATTTCCTTCAACTGAATTGTTGCGTCAGTTAACTTTGTAACTGTTAATGTTTTTTCATTTTTTTTTTTTCCTTTTTTTCTTCTTCTTCTTTATCTTTCTCCGAATCTTCAAAACCTCTTTTCTTGCTTATTTCCGTGTTTTCTTCATCCATCAATTCTACCCAGTCCGTTGTATGTTTAGTTTTCTTATTTTTACTTGCTTTTTCTTCAACTTTTATTCTCTCCTCCTCTTCATTTTCCTCTTCCTGTCTTATTAATTTTTCTAGCTCTTCTTCTTCCTCTTCCATTTCCATTCTTGCTTGTTCCAGTAGTCTTCATCTTATTCCTTCATCTTCTTCTTTTCTTATACCTGCTGGGGGAGGAGATCTATTTACTCTTCCACCCTTACTAAAGGGATTTTCCTTATTGCTGTCTCTTCCACCTCTTTTCTCACCCTCTTCTCTTCCTTTCCCCATACCTCTCTGACTCAGACTCATCCTGATCGGAAGCACCGTCGGGGGGCGGAACTCACCTCAACAAAGATCTTCTGCGCTGCGCAGGCAAAAGTGTCTGCTAATCTATCTTCTTCTTCACCTGATTCCCTATCCATATATGTCCAATATATAAGATATCCCATCAAATCATTTTCGATCACAAGCTTGCAGATATCAGGTCAGCTCCAAATTTGTACTATATGTAATTTATGTTTCGCCATACCACATATCAAAAGCAAAACACTTGTTCACGTCTGATCACCGACTTCTTACCGTCGTATCGACTCCAAAATTACTCCAAGTATTTATTGAGTGTCCCTTTATAACATATTAAATTTGATATTTTGATCAGTCCTGATCACTATCTCAATTTATCCTGATCGACATCTAATTTAAACCCTACACTCATAATGATTGTCTCTTGTTACCGACCATAATTGATCAGTTACTCTGATGAGTGCCCGTCTCGGACAAGTGCATTTTCTTTGAATCGCCCATCTCGGACAGAAATTTGAAAAAAGCTTTTAAGCCCCACTTAGCCATAATGGCCATCCGAGGCGGTGTCATTCTAGAGATTATAATTTCACACATAGAAAATAAAAATAGTAGGGCTTGGAAATAGATTATCAAGAAGCAAGGATTATATATTTATACGTCAGATGTTAAAGTACGGTGCCTTTGTATCCACCCCTTCGCCACAACCCAGCCACCCATNCCAGCCAGACAGCCATCCAGGACAATTCTCCCTTCAGGACTGCCCGACCTTTCCTTCCGATGAGCGTAGGGAATGCAGGCATTTTCGAACGCTCCAGATATGTCTAAGAAGATCGCCATGATGTATTTGGCTGTAGATTCTCTTATCTTGGCCATGACATCGTGAAGTGCGAATTCCATTCCTGTGCCTCTTCTGAACCCATATTGTCGTTCATTAAGCGTACCTTCAGCTTCAAGGGCAATTATCAGTCTCTGGTTGATCAGTTTTTCATAGACTTTGCCCAGCACCGGAAGTAATGTCAGAGGCCTGTAGGACTTGGGGTCATCCAATTTCTTGTCATTACCCTTGTACAGAATTCTCAGGCATCCCAGTTTCCAAGGGGAGGGAAACACACCTGTTTGGAGACAATCGTTCACTATGTCCAGAAGTATGCATTTTATACGTGAGTAGCACCTTTTCCTGTATACAATAGCAGTGAGTTCCTCCATGCTAAACTCAGGGGCATCCTGTTCTTCAGGGATTATTGTCATAGACTGTCTCTTAGCAGAGTGCTCCTCCCCCTCTTCCTCCATGGAGTCATCAGGCAGGAGTGCATGAAGCAAAGCTTCCATTGATTTTTCCTGATCTACAATCAATTTGCCATTTCTTTTCATACATGGCGGTGGCGCCGTGCTTTTTATTTTGTCGGCTGCTAGTTTATACACTAGTCCGAACGGGTCTTCGTTGCCCATCTTAGTCACGAGGTCCTCCCAAGACTTGGCTTTTGTTTTCCTGACCCTGCCAAAGTAAGCTTGCTTCTTTAACTTATAGTTGTTAGAAAATTGTCCTCTCACTTCTCCGCGGAGTTTATGAAGTTGCCTTCTATCTCTTCTGAGGGCTTTGCACTCTTGCTCTAAGTCTTCNCTCTCACTTCTCCGCGGAGTTTATGAAGTTGCCTTCTATCTCTTCTGAGGGCTTTGCACTCTTGCTCTAAGTCTTCATTCCACCAAGAGAGGTTTGGAAGCCCTTTGGTGGTCTTCCGTAGCTTTTCTTCACAGGTCNTCTTCATTCCACCAAGAGAGGTTTGGAAGCCCTTTGGTGGTCTTCCGTAGCTTTTCTTCACAGGTCTCCTGGATAGCACGTGTCAAGTTAACGACTCGGTCATCCAGGTTTCCCGCGTTTTCATCAAGCAGCTTGAGCTAACCCAACAGGGCCCGGTCAAAAGCTGACCAATCAGCCATATTATGTACATACCGTACTTCCTTTTCAAATTGTGCTGGGTCACGGACACCTCCACCATGTATTTCAAAAATTATCATTCTGTGGTCACTAGAACTGTCATCTATGACAGACCACTGTTTAATTTTGTTTATTGCCTTTCTATTCATTGCTNCATTCTGTGGTCACTAGAACTGTCATCTATGACAGACCACTGTTTAATTTTGTTTATTGCCTTTCTATTCATTGCTGTGATGTCCAGGTATGATTGCGAATCGTGGGCCTGCGAGACATGTGGAGAGTTCTCCCTCCAAGTGTGCGACATCCATATTGTTTATTAGTAGAAAATGGCTCATCATTTCACCCGCTTCATAAGTGACCGGGGAATGCCAAAGCTCAGACTTGGCATTCACGTCGGCACACATGATGAGGGGTTTATCCCTTAATGTTTCTACTATTACTTCCCATCTGTCCAGATGGATTTGAGTTTCATCCCTGAACTGGAAGTACGAGGATACCAACCAGCATTCTGTAGATCCCTTGATTACTTGGACACATGTATGGTGAGTGTTCAACACACTTGACATCATTATAATATCCATATTCTTGTTGGTTCCTAGCACTCCAGCCCGGGGCATGTCTCCACAGGTNACACACTTGACATCATTATAATATCCATATTCTTGTTGGTTCCTAGCACTCCAGCCCGGGGCATGTCTCCACAGGTGTATACATCGCCCCGCAGGCCCACGACCTTATCAAACGGCACATAAGGTTCCTGGAAAAGAACAATGTCTAGCTTCCACTCCTGCACAATCCTGTTCAATTCTGCAGCTACTGCTGCTGACCGTTGCATATTCAACTGACCACATCTGATGGTGTTACACACCATAATCTATTCTGGCGAGCTCGACAG
>NQII01008789.1:0-62541 GCA_002778355.1 Clitarchus hookeri
GGGTAACTAGGTAAAAGTCGGGTGCAGAGAGGGAAATCAGCAGGGAAGACGGACGGCGGATGTTGCGAGACGGTGGCAGACGAGTGCTTTGTGTGGAGTGGACGGGCGAGAGGAGGGTGTTGCTTGACGACGGACAACTGTGCACAGGGGGCGCTCGGAGATCTCTACAACATTTCGGACTGGTGGAATCTGGACTGAACTAAGGCGAGACTGTATGAACATTTGATACGGACTTTATTGTAAGTATTGGAACTGTCAAATATAGACATATAATTTCTGAAAGTATTCAATAGATTTTGATACATTGTTTATTGGAACTGATTTAAGTAATTTGATAACAGAACGTTCTTGTGGATGTTAGTAAATTTTATTGATTAAATTTATTTATAGCATATTACAAGTGATAGCAATTTATTGTGAGGTATTGAGTCGAAAGTATTTTCTATGTAATTGTTGAAAATAAATTAGGAAATTATAATAACCTCTTTTATTTAATTAAGTTCTCCATCCCTTAAACAACCTGGCTAAGCCCACTGACTTTGAGTAATTTTAAGTATACATATAAACATCGCAAACAAGTGGCATAACAAATAAACAACTTAAATATCATAAGTACCCCGAAAACGAACAGAAAATATAGGAAGCAATACTCATCAAATTAATTATTCTGGGTGGTCGTATATTTGCACAAAAAAAATATAATATACAAGAAATTCTTATGTAATCAATAAAATATAGAACCTGGCGAAACATATTTCTCAAGAAATAATAATTGTGGATATGCATTAGTTCGTCTCTTTTCCATTTTTTAATTACTTATTTAGGATTATCCAAATAAAATAACAACAAGTTAAGGTTTCGATACAATTGATGAGAAACATCGCAAAAGAAACAAAATACATCTGAATTAGGCTTCAATGAATTTGTGTACAATTACCCTCATTAATTCCAGTGCTTAATGACAGATATTTTTACAGATGGCGACAAAACTGGATAAACAACAAACAATATGCAAAAACAGTTATTTATGTTGACTTTAAAACATCAATCTATCATCAGCTAACAAAATTCTGAACGTAAACTTGAAACCACATACTGAAATGATTCGAGAGAGAAATTAATGAGCCACATTTTTGAAACGGCAAAATTGTGACAAACAGTAGAGAGCTAAAACCAAAACACATAATATATTCCTTTGCAAACTCTCATTAACAACGAAATCAAAATATATAAAACGTTAATTTTGATAAAATTCGTGTTAAAAATGAATACTGGGAAAATTTATCTCAATCAATAGCAAAATAAATGTTAGATTACTTAAATGTAGATTAAAGAGAATATTTTCTGTATTAATTACAATACAAAACGCAAGGACATATTAAAATAATTTTTGTAATCGTTTTCACTATATTACTTAAAATATGGTTACAAAGGATATTTGAAAACAGTGCCGTATTTAGACACGGCACGACATGAATTCATTGAACTAGGTAGCTCTAAATATTACCGATGTATTCCACAGCGGAATGTAAGTCGACTCACATTTAAGTCCAACTATTAATTTTAAGAAATAAATTTTTTAATTTAAACAATGTTAAAAAAAATTAAACGTTTTGTAGGCCTAGTTATTTTTTGTTCATGTTTACTGCTTATTGGTAAATTGCGAAGTGCGAACGTCTTATCTTAGAATTCACATCCGCACGTTTCTCTGGTAATGAAATAAATATTAAAATACGGAACATGAAGCACGCCCTCTTCCATGTAAGTTTTCCTTTAATCTTGTTACTTCAGATGTCCGTAAATATATCATCTTCTGTACCATCAAGACGCTGCGGTGGCTGAGTGGTTAGACTGCTCGCCTCCCACCAAGGCGAACCGGGTTCAATCCCCGGCCTGGTCACTCCAGATTTTCTCAAGTGTGGGAATTGTGAACGTCAATGCCGCTTGTTGGAGGGTTTTCTCGGGCATCTCCCGTTTCCCCTACCCTTCATTCCGGCGCTGCTCCATTCTCACCTCATTTCACCCTCATCGGCTCTCAAGACCTGGTTGATAAGAGTCGACCAAAAAATCTCTCAACCAAACTCATTCTGTATCATCAGGTTTATTAGTCAGAAAACCTTTTCCGCTGTGTAGGTCTATTATTAATTTTTGACACAAAATTTTCGAAGTTCCGACTTACATTCACGACAATACGAGCACGCTCAAGTGAGTGGATGTAGAGTGAGTGGATGTAGAGCGAGTGGATGTAGAGTGAGTGGATGAAGAGCGAGTGGATGTAGAGTGAGTGGATGTAGAGTGAGTGGATGTAGAGCGAGTGGATGTAGAGCGAGTGGATGTAGAGTGAGTGGATGTAGAGCGAGTGGATGTAGAGTGAGTGGATGTAGAGTGAGTGGATGTAGAGCGAGTGGATGTAGAGCGAGTGGATGTAGAGTGAGTGGATGAAGAGCGAGTGGATGTAGAGTGAGTGGATGTAGAGTAAGTGGATGTAGAGCGAGCGAATGTAGAGCGAGTGGATGTAGAGCGAGTGAATGTAGAGCGAGTGGATGCAGAGTGAGTGTATGTAGAAAACCGCTGTAATATCTTACCGCAGTCCCCACCTTTGTCCGTGCCGAGCCGCCGCCACCTTCTGAATACGAATCAAGCACGCTAACCGCACGACCGAACACAATCGAACAAAGTGAAGCGGACTACAGCGGCGTGCGCTGGAGCGTGCCCACGCGAGCTCTTGGCGTGGAACGAACCACGGGAACTTCCATCCGCGGCCTCGCTCGGATCGATGCGTTCATCTGTTCCCGTGCAGCGGCCTGAAACGTACGCGTGTGTACGCGGATAAGGAACCCCGAAAATCAAACTCATTGCCTTTCAAACACTTCTGTTCAAATTATGTCACCAGCAGTGACGTGAATATACTAGAGCAAGGGGTGGGGGGTGGGAAGCGCTAGATTTTTATATCGTTAAGAAGCAAATTACATTGGCAGTTAAAATTAAGGATATCAAAAAAGAAGCGTTTTAATTTTATTTTAATTTTACTAGATCTTTTATTTTTTGTAATTTGAGTTATTTTATTGGTCGTGATATTATTTCTTATTTATTAATTTTATTAAGAATTTTTGATTTGTAGACGAATAATTATGGCCAGTGAATCTATTTATTTTATAGGTTAGTATTTGTTATTGTAATATATTTTTTTGTAGTTTTATTGTTTTTAATATTATTTATGTCCTTTTCTAGTTATAGTTTGATTTTACTTAATTTATTTTTTGAGTATGACCTTTAATGTGTTGGACATTAAGAGTGACATATTCTTTGGTATTATGTAAATGCATTCAATGCGACACTTGCCAGAGAAATAGTGGAAATGGAGTTAAACCAGTGGCGACCAGTGCAAATGACTCCACTTGAAATTAGCTGCAACTCGCTGATTATTGCAGTGGCTGAATCTCATTGATTTACAGGTAACTTTGTGGCGTTTGTAATGGCGGATACATATGAACTATTACATTTTAAACTTTAAGATGTCTCCGGCACGCGTAAATGTTTTTACTTTTCGAATATCTGGCAACCCTGTGCGGTTGGCACTCGCAATCGTGAACGGAGGTTAAATAAATAACGAAAGATAGTCGAAACTAGCTGAAAAGAGTTACTCAGAAAGCTGAAAAAAAAGCAACTAACAAGTAATACGTACTATTACTAGGGCCAGTGACTTTTCACGTAGAAATCGGAGCACACAGTAGACTTCAATACTTTATACACACCTCAGCTGTTGTTATGCCTCCATTGGCTGCTGGTAGCGTGCCCGTCTTTGACCAAGCCAAGCCACTCAGGACTAAGTAACTCCGACACTGAACCTTCGTGATTCGTGCGCAAACGGTTAACACGGGCCAGAACATTTTTTTTTGTCAATGAAAGAAGCTGGACGACCCTACAGTGCTTTGGACTGTATCTTGTTTTGAAATCTTTTCGCGAAAATATCACTGCCCCTAACTATTACTAAATAAAATTATTTAATTCACTGCCAAAATTTTATAATGTCAACTAATCTAAACATCCCATAAAATTATATCTTCCTTCCCCTCCTCCTCTTCCCTCAAACATTTCAGAAACTGCGCTGTTGTGAGGCGACGAAAGAAATAGAAACTGTTTGCGAGCAGTAAGCAGTTGTGGAACACATTTCGCATACCGTGGACGAGGTGCAAGCTTGGTTTGGCAGCATCAAACTTGTGTTAAATATTCTGAAATCTCCTGTTCTTTATTTCTCCTTCAAACCGACAAGTAATCAAGAGAGGATGGTTTGAACCTTCATGAAAATTTAAACTGAAATGAACACACTACTCTTCTATGTCGCAAACTTAGCTCTCTCTGCTTTGAAAATGATAGTATTAAAGTTGTTTCTTCACATGAAACTGTAATGGCAATGTACTACGATAACGTATATTCAGTGTTGAAACACGGTGTTATCTTTTGGGGAAACTCCTCTAGTTGGCCAAAAGTCTTCAAACTGCAAAAAAAAAAAAAGAATTGTTAGTATTATATTTAACTTGAATAAATCTGATTCATAGAAACCTTTTTTTCCGTAGTCATAACTTGCTAACATTTCCTGGTATTTATATTTACTCTACCATATTATTTGCCATCACAAATGTCTAGTGAAAAAAAACAGTGACACTCGTGATCATTTTACCAGATCTAATAATAAAAAACACATTCTTCTCCATTCAACAAAGAAATATGAATTGTATCCGTATTTAATTGGCCTTAAGTTGTTAAATAACTTACCATTAGCACTTTCCCAGTTTCTGGAATTAAAATCGCTCTCTATATTTAAAAGACAACTCAAAGCATATAGCGTTATAACTGCTGCCTATTCATTAAATGAAATTTTTATGTATAGTCTTATAATTTTATGTTTTGTATTAGGAAATACAATGTATTAACTAAATGTATCTTTCTAAATATTCTGTTTTTTTTGTTATATAGTTCTTATTTATGTGTGCAGTGTACTGATGAGTGTGTTGTAAATATGTGTGTGTATATATATAATTATCTCTATTTTGTTTTGTATAACATTTGTATTCACGATTGACAAATCCTGCGCATTAGTACTGCCAGAATAACGATGGAAATAAATAAAATGTAAAAAGAACACTATGATGGAGTTTGTAGAAATAGCAATACTTAATATTTCCTTTGATTCCAAAATGCACTTGCAGGATCGCATTCAATGTTTTTGACGCCATCTAAATATTTATTTTTCAAATCTTGTCCTAAAATTTTTTACTGTGCTGCACACGTGCCCAACGCCAGCATGTGTATATGATAGCCATTGGACAGAAAAAGGCTAATGATTTGTGTTTATGGTAACGATTCACATCACTAGCATTTCTGTGCTTATTTACTTCGTCCAAAAATGAACTGCACTCGCATCTTCAAACTTTTGGTGTGTAATATACCTGCAATTGGTCACCAATGAACCAACTACTGAGACTTTTAAAACATTCAGTTTCTCCCACAGAAAATATATTTGTCATTATCAAGACAGTAAAGTTTTGGGGAAGCGTGACCGAAGTACAACTAATGTTGCAGTCATTTTATGCACCTTTGGCAGACACTTTGTTCTATGCAGCTTATATGTTGATGTGCAATTTCTAAATCAACTTCCTCATGTAAGCCTGCAGCAAGAGGTAAATCGCACAGAAAGAGCATATTACATATCAACATAACAAAAGCTAAAAAAATTGTAAAGTAATAATTGTATAGCTAAAAGTATAGCTAATTGCTAAAATGAATATTTGTAGTAATTTATTTATTAATTGCGGCTGTGAATGTCTTGTCACTTTCTGTTGGTATTCCTTTTTTTATTGTAAGCGTGCAGATTACGTGCAGATTATCAGTTTTGTAGAAGTAACATATGCGTGCTTTGTGTTTTGTGCCACACGCTAGTGTAAATTGCTATGTAGCACATAAGGCGTCCCACGACGAGAAGATGAAAATACTTCAAAAACAGGAAACCACGTTTCTCATGTATGAAAGTAGCACACTTGTCTAGAAAATGTCGGGCAGAATCAAGATGAAACACGTGTGGCAAGAGACATTCAACTACGATGTCTTCTAAATGTACATATCCGGCAAAATAAAAAAAAGAAGAAGAAAATAATAAGAATCCAGAGCCCCGCTACCTGCTCAGCAAACCAACCACTGTTCCAAAAATTCTTGAATTCCTCTCGCAGACTTTGAATATAAGACTGTGTGGTGATAATACAGAATATGAATAAGGGCAATATTCGACACTGGAAGTCAGAGGTCGTATATTATTACTTCAAGGATTGAAAAAAAAAAAAAAAAAAAAAAAAGGGNTTGGTGGCACAGTTACAGAGAAAAGTTGTCACAAAGTCTAAAGAATTTTAGCGGAAAATTTGGAAATGTGCTATGCTTGCATTTCTGAAGCTGCAGGTCGAGATATTAATAATGGTTACAACGTATTTAGAAAATGACTACGTTGCATAGAGTTATAGTTAGTCAACATTTCAGTAGTGGGTGAAGGATGTATTTAGGTACTGTTTGGAACAGATGTTGCCGGTAAACTTATGAAAGGGCATAAACTTGAGTTAAGCAATGGGTAGCTGGCGATTGAAACTCTTTTAAGCTGGACTTTCATTGGAAAGTTATAGAAAGACCATGGTACCATGAAATCTAGTAAAATAAGACAATCCGCTGTGGTTAGCGCAACATGGTGTTTAAATAGCGCAGTATCCAGTACGCAGTAACAACGTTGACTCAAAACACAAATAATCAAATATTAGTTCCAATGTAAAATGTAAGGACAACAATAAAATGTAGACGAGTGTAGATGCACCTCAGCGTTAGGCAAATAAATTAAACAGAATGAAATGTTATTGCAGATTCTAAATATTTAAATGCCTCTTAGAATGCGTCTTCTGATGTAGAATAGACGGTGAAATCAAAAGCAGAGCTAAAAAAGTTCTGAAAATAAATAGAAGGTGCTGAAAGTGCATTGCAAGGCTTCCCCGAGCGGCGATGTTAAACCAAACATCCAGGTAAATCATGCGTTAGTTAGGACAAAAAAGTAAGAATGTAGAGATGACCTTCCAGCCTGGCTTTGCTGCTGAATCAAGAAAGAAAATTCGCGAGAAAGCAAAGACGAGAATCGCAGAAAGTGTGGCAGTGTCTGCAGGCTCTAACTGTAGGCAGGTTCTAACTGTAGGCAAGTTCTAACTATAGGCAAGTGATTGAGTAACATGTCGAACACTCCACCAGTACCCCAGGAAATGTGAACTTCAGAGCAAGTTGTGCCATGGAGGCACATGCGAAGACGACTGGCACCAAACACGAACAAAACAACTCTTGAAAATAGATAGATAGAGACGTTTTTATGTATGTTGGACGTTTCCTTAAGGAAGATAACTTACAATCGCTAAATTTCTTCCAAGGGCTTGTGCAGGGTGGTGGGTTGAGACTGATGCATTTATGCCCTTGTAGCACTGTGATGAGTCTTCTCTCGTGACACACAGCTAAGTGACTTATGACACTCTTGCACTCACTTACATACCCTCGCAGAAGAAAGCGAAAAATTCTATCGGTGACCTAGAAATTCCAACATCCTCTCTGAACCTGCAGGCTAAAAATAGACCAAGGTTACAGCGCAGCGCCCCAAGGTTATGTTATTTGAAGGTGCTAGCGGCGCTAAACAACCAATGTTTAAATAAAATGAGAACCACTGAACCGATTTCTGTGAAACAAAATTTATTTAAATTATATTTATTATACACTATCTGAACATGATCTAAAAACATGCACATCTCCAGTAGCACCAATAAACTTACGTAACACCCAAATTTCATCCCCTAATTCCAATATTAACGTTTCTTTTACGAGTATACAATACAGGTCTTGAGCAATAGTTATAAGGGCAATATATATTATTTTTATTTTCTGAATCATTGATGCATTTAGTACAGATGTTTCTAAACAGGAATATGGTTTTGTTAAGCAGGTACGCTATGTCAGGAAATTTATATATTGGTTTCATTTTAGTATAGATTCGGTTTGCAGGTTACTGCTAATCCTGGTAGTAAATGATTGGAAATGTGTTTTTTTTTACGGGTTCGTTAAACTCCGACCCCTTCTTATGCTTATATAGGAACTAAATTAAATATATGTACGTGACACATTATGTTGGGAGACTTTTGCTGTTCATAAATATGTTATAAATTAGACAGCGGATAGAACTGTTGCTCAAGCTCCTCTATTGTATTCTCGTAAAAATCATAAATTTGAAATAGGCGATGAAATTATGATCTTTTGTAAATTAGTTGGTACTACTGAAGGAAGATAATCAATATCTACTACCAGAGAATAAGAAAGTACACAGAGGTAAACTATGCTTTATATACAATCTGTACATGTACATACACAATCTTTACATGGACAGATTGTGTATAATGTATAGATTGCTTCTGTATACTTTCTTATTATCTGGCAGTAGGGTCGGTGGTTTTTGCCACGTGGATGATCAAGATTCTCTTCTGACTTCGTCACACGTGATTTAGCCGTCCCACCGATAACTGTTTCTTATCGAGTCAAACTTTTTAGGGGTTTAGAGGAAAATTAGGCCACAGAAAAAATCAGCGCAAACATACACATGTTTGCAGTATTGTATGTCACGAGATGTTACCGCAAATTTCTCATTTCTCTACACACAGAGGTTACTGAGATAACGATATCAAATTTGTTTTTTTTTTATTGTGAACATACCCATTCTTCCCATTAGCATAACATGTTATTAAGTGGTGAGTTCAATGACGCGATTATTTTGAACATCCGACGAGCACTTTGTGAGATATAAGGGGGTGTTCATAGGTGTGTGCGTTTGACTGTAGTTGTGGCAGGGTGGGTTGCATCACTCGCTGGGATGTCCAGCGAAGTGTTCCTGCACAGGCGACGCAAGCGCTAGTGATACAGTAACACAGGCATCGAACGCATGCGAGAGGTTGTTCGTTAGTTGTGTTCTTGAGGTTACAGACTAATACACTGGAGAGCCAAAACAACTGGTATAGGCGTGCGTTTGCAAATAACAGAGGCATGGAACCAATCAGAGTAACGCGATGCGGTCGGCAGCGCCTATATAAGACAACAAGCGTATGGCAAAGTTGCTAGATCGGTTACTGCTGCTACAATGGCAGGTTATCAAGATTTAAGTGAGTTTGAACGTGGTGTTATAGTCGGCGCACGAGAGATGGGACATAGCATCTCCGAGGTAGCGATAAAATTTTGATTTTCGCGTACGACCATTTCACGAGTGTACCGTGAATATCAGGAATCCAGTAAAACATCAAATCTTCGACGTCGCTGCGGCCGGAAAAAAGATCGTGAACGAACGAGACAAACGACGACTGACGAGAATCATCAAACGTGACAGACGTGCAACCCTTTCTCAAATTGGCGCAGATTTCAATGCATCCTGCATACCTTCAGACATTAGTCGAGTCCATGCCACGTCGTCTTGCGGCACTTCTGCGTGCTCGCGGGGGCCCTACACGATATTAGGCAGGTGTACCAGTTTTTTTTGCTCTTCAGTGTAAAAAGTCTGTTTAATTTGATGTCTCCACAACTTGATTACTATTAATCGTGTCTTTTTCACAGTCCGCGCCGTTGTAACATCTGCCAGCGGACGATGCAACCTACCCTGCCACAGCTACAGTCAAAGTCAAACACATACAGCTTATGAAAACCCCCCCTGATATCTCAAAATGTGCTCGTCGGATTTTCAAAATAATCACGTCAACGGAACTCGCCGCATAACAACATGTCATGCTGTTGGGAGAAAAGGGCACATTCCCATTAAAAAAAAACCTTAAGTTCATGTCGTTATCCCAGTAATGAATTACGTCTCGGAAATGTGTCTTACGAGCCCCGTAATGCAATTTGCGAATTTGAAATCAAAATTTCGATACCTTCTTTAGTTAGGAAGATATTTGGGGTGAACATCTTCCTGTACACTCCGTGGCGAAATGCTCGTCAAATCAATTACTCCCAGGAAAGATCATCGGGTATTGAGCCTCACACTGTAAGAGTAATTTCCAAAAATATTTTTTCCGCGCGTTATACACACATTTGTATATACTGTTTCTGATTGGACACAGGGAATACTCGATTTTAAACATTCAGTGGATGAAAGCACAGCGAGGAAAGACAGACGAAGCTAAGTGTGTGTTTCTAAAATTACTCGATTAACAAAGAGCCACCGGCGTATGGCATTTTAATGTACATCCCATTGCATTAATTCTGCTCCGCGCACATTGAATCGTTCATCGTTCGTAAATCGTCTGCGCGTCGTATTCTTCTGGCGCGTGACCGCGGTCGTAAAGCCTGGGAGAGCAATATGAAAGAATTAAACAGGGTAACATTTCAACGTTGCACGGGATGCTGTTGAAACTTTCTGTTACCCTGCTCGCGGTCAAAACCGTAAGAAAATTCCAATGTAACGTATCACGCCATTTACATCCGAGTCTAGAGGGATGGCCGTGAAATAAAGAAGCCACACGCTCCAGTAAAACTGGGCTTATCACGATTCTCCCCTGGTTCATTTCACGCTTTGCTCTTTGCAATGTCCGAGTTTTAATTTCTGCTTGTTTTACAAGGCGAGACACACATCTGCACATCTTAAGAAGTTTCAACTGTGCTTCTAAAAATTGTTTTACGATTGCTGCTAGGCCTACACAACTGGTAAAAAAAAATGCTATATATAAACGATGTTTCTTTTAACATGGCCTAATAATAGGGGCAGTGATATTTCGTCAAAAGATTTCGAGACAAGATAGAGTCCAAATGCAGTGTAGGGTCGTCCAGCTTCTTTGATTGGCTAGAAAATGTTCTGGCCCGTGTTGACCGTTTGGGCACGAATCACGAAGGTTCGGTGTCGGAGTTACTTGGTCCTGAGTGGCTTGGTCAAAGACGGACACGGCACCAGCAGCCAATGGAGGTATAACAACAGCTGAGGTGTGTAAATAGTATTGAAGTCTACTGTGTGCTCCGATTTTTACGCGAAAATTCACTGGCCCTACCTAATAAATATGATTGCATGCAAATGCCTTACCGCAGTGAACTCGCCATTTAATTTGCCAAGTGCAGGCAAAGTAATGGCCGTTGTACAGAACATCAAGCGCGTCCGATGCATTATGCACCAACGGTGGGAATGATGGGGAAAGCAGAACTGATGCTCTTGCCATGGTGTATACAACTCATTAACTCTTCTGGTCACCATCAAAAGCATGGTGACCACAAACTATCAGTACTCTGAGATCGGCTAATTGTTGACATTCAAGAACGACTACCAGTAAGACGTCTGCATGCACATCTACAAGAGCAACGGGTAAACTCGTCTCCGTACTCACTGGAAACATTTTCGAGTTCGGTGGCTTCGCGGACTTTTCGATACTGAAGCAGAATTCAACTGATCACTAGCTGCATGCTCATACTTGGGGAAATTGTTATTGCTTTTCAATTTTACCGAAATTTTTTTTAATTGATCCAGAATCTTTAACGACGTGGCAAATAATTCGTGGTCCAGTTACGAAAGTGAAACTAACATAAATATTTTAAAGTCTGTTTTGACCGCAAAAGATACCGTGAATGGTTCAGGTCTCTATTCGTACCGTAATATTGATCCATATTACGCCGAAAATGTTTATTCTATTGAACAACGGTCATTGCTGGCATCCAACAAATAACAGAGGTGATAGTGTATCAATCAAATCAGATGTCCTCTCAAGTGTATCAGGCATGCCCATTTAATCATAATTACACAACCATTAAATGTTTAATTTACGAAAATTATTGTTGATATGTCATAGCGTCCTTGAAAAATCCTCATAAAAACGTACGAAGAGCTGAAATTACATTGGTGCCGAGAAATGTTCGTACTATAGTATCCCACGCCAAACTCAGGAA
The DNA here is from genome assembly GCA_002778355.1 of Clitarchus hookeri. Lineage (NCBI taxonomy): Eukaryota > Metazoa > Arthropoda > Insecta > Phasmatodea > Phasmatidae > Clitarchus > Clitarchus hookeri. Next base: position 11,968 of record NQII01008789.1, read on the forward strand.
TAAATCTTCCTCCAAGTGTAAATTGTTGCTAGGGAAAGGGTGGCGAAGAGGAGAGAAGTGTTCTGATGGTAAAAAAAAAGTGACAATGATTTGGGTGCAGCAAATCTAAGCGTTGGTGTTGTTGACCACCCCCNCAACTCGGAAAACAAGAAAATAGTTGGCACGGTGAAGCCACGTGGAATAAATAAGTACAAATAAAGGAAATGGAGTGCCGGTTCCTTTTATGATGGGTTATAGGCACCAAATTAATATTATTAATATAGATACTAGGGACACCCCAAATTTCGCGAAAATATTTCACGACCAGTTGTTTTTCATAACACTTAAGCTCATATCCACTTTCTAGATTGAATGATCTAGGTGTTATGAGTAGGGCCAGTGACTTTTCGCGTAAAAATCGGAGCACGCAGTAGACTTCAATACTATATACACACCTCAGCTGTTGTTATACCTCCATTGGCTGCTGGTGCCGTGTCCGTCTTTGACCAAGCCACTCAGGTCTAAGTAACTCCGACACTGAACCTTCATGATTCGTGCGCAAACGGTTAGCACGGGCCAGAACATTTTTTTAGCCAATGAAAGAAACTGGACTACCCTACAGTATGTTGGACTGTATCTTGTCTTGAAATCTTTTCGCGAAATATCACTGCCCCTAGTAATGAGTCGTAGGCGTATGCCCGTGAATCACAGACGTACAGTATCGGAGTCACATATATTCTAATTGGCCCATCCAGTAAGAAAAAATGTCTTTACACAAATACTCGAGGCCAATAAGCAAAGGAAAACTGCTGGTACTCCCATACGGCATTGAAGTCTAGCATGAGCAGGAATCTTTCGCGAAAATTCGGGTGTTCCTAGTAACAACATTACTGCTGGTTCTAGTCCTCTCTGTGATTGTATTTGCTACTGTACACATGCATTCCTACCACAAAACATATAGTGTGTACCCCCAACACAACAAGTTTAACGATATTTGGATTATTCCCACATTGGCTAAAAAATGTTCTGGCCCGTGTTAACCGTTTGCGCACGAATCACGAATGTTCAGTGTCGGAGTTATTTAGTCCTGGGTGGCTTGGTCAAATACGGACACGGTACCAGGAGCCAATGGAGGTATAACAACAGCTGAGGTGTGTATATAGTATTGAAGTCTACTGTGTGTTCCAATTTTTACGCGAAAAGTCACCGGCCCTAAATATAACCTAACTGATTAGTATGTTGCTAGTACTGAAGAGTTCCGTAATCGGGTTTGGGGGTAGCAGCAATAAAATATTATGTTAGGTTATTGCAATTCTAGTTGTTGTCAGAAGAATACAAAAATTGTGTTGAAGTTGTTCTTTTTGAGGTAGGAACGGAAATGCTCTGCTGTAGCAGCCATATGTAGAGTATCAAGTACAATCACAGAGAGGCACATCACAGACAGTTCTGTTGCTATTACTCTACATGTTAAAAATATTCGCATGGTGCATTCAATCTTCAGATGGTTGTCCCTATTTTAACAGACTAGATGGTTCGTAGAGTCATATTTTTTTTTCGCAGTGTACGCGAGGCTCTGGAAACTGGCCTTGTGTCTTATTGGAACTGCAGGGGGCCGATTAAATATAACAACCTGGCATTTGCACCAACGCAGTGCAGAGAAACGAAAATTGCTCTGCATTTAAGCCAGTAATCACATCTGGAATTAAATATATTACACGCAAGTCTCCCCTACCTAGCAAATCCATTTCCGTTTGGCCTTTTTCAGGACCCAATAAGATATTTCGTATCATTGTTGTTCGAACATCATCGGCAGCCTCGGATGTATTCGAGTTTGCTTTGACTGCGTAGCTTACACAGAAAAAGTATAGTGTTGGTTTAACAAAAAAATCGCTATTGACGCATTTCTTTAAATGTTTATGTTGTAGGATAATTAATAATATTGTGACAAAGTTAACAATGTTAACCGTTTACAAAGTCTTATATTATTATAATAAAAGCATACTGTTGAATTGTTAATGTTAATAAAGTCTCTAAGTAATGTTGCCGCAAAAAAAAGTTGTATTACGCTAAAAATAACAGGAAGAACAAAATATGGTGTGTTAATGCATTGATTTGGCGTTGTAAACTACTTGATAGTAGTGAACAGCGATAACCTCGTTAAATGAAACCTCTGTACTTAAACTTGAAAGCATAGTATGAGAACTAAATGTAGCTTGGACCAGCTCCCAAGACTTACAAAGCGTTGTGATGCACTGAAAAACTACAATTGTCATCCGCAATCCTGAGATTTAAAGATGATGCTTCATAATGTGTTTAAACTTACATGTTAAAAATAATTGTGGAATAATACATTTATTTTACCTATGTAAAAATCATATTTATTACATGATACTTTGTAAATATTCTTTATGCAAACTCTAGTATTTCCTTTGTTCTACCTCAGGCAAGATAACTTAAAAAACTCTAAACTTGTTTCCTAATAAACTCTTTAGATAAAAAATGTTTATAACATTCACGAAAAAAGTACCCTTTAATAGTCCCGCCTGCCTGGCAGTTGAACTGCGTTACAGAGTGTTAGAAATACACGTTTTCCCACGAGAATATTTAACGTGTTTCCGATGTACCAATCTACGAAAAGAACCAACTTTTTCAAATCTCTGTATCTCAAAATATACTCATCAGGCACACACTAAACTACTCAAGGGCCGTACGCCAATCCTTCCTACATACTTTCCACTAATAAAATAATAATGTCATCACTGAAAGTTCCATTGGTACACGTAGCACAACGAGAACACTGCATGGCAGTTCAGAGCCTTGCGCTTAGCGGCGATCGCGCACTTGATAAGTGTGGCGGTGTCGTCCTTATAGCTCGAGGACTTCTCGGTCTCAAACGCTGGAAAAAAAAATTCTGGTAGGCGGCAGCTTTAATTAAAATATTTGCTAGAATACCTTAGTGAAATATTTCGTGTCTGTCAACCCAAAGACGTCGGTTCAAACCCCGGTGAGTGCAGTTAGTTCTTCGACATTCACATTACCATAGTCCCAGCATTCATAACATTAATAGTAAATATTGAAATAAGTGAAATAAATATTTAACAATTATTGCTCATGCAGAATTTGAGAGAAATTTTTTTTATTACTGCCAAAATATGTGTCGATAGATCATTATTGTTACTTTGTGTTGAATTAGGTTATTTGATGAAATCATTTGCTTTTTATTTATACCCTTATGATGTACCTTCGTCTTAGGATTTAAGTAACCATATAACTAGTTGCCAAATTATACCAGATTTTAAGTTTGTTGCAAGATGTCGAAAAATTGTAACACAAAGAATTATACTGTTTAGAGTGGGAGGTTTTTTTTTCCAGCATATTTGGGTGACAAACTTTGCCCACAGAAAGAGGTAATTTATTTTTAAATTGTGCAGGGTATAATTTATCTCTGCCTGAATAGGTAAAGAGAATAAAATCGTCAGCATTAATACAGTTAATTAGTTCGTAAATTGTCACCTACAAGCTAGTTGTTAGTCAATGGTATAATAGTTGCACTTGAGGTGACATAGTGTCCCAACACACAATGCGCAACTGCAAGGAACTTAGTACTTCGATAGTAGAGAAAGTTTTAAGGTTTTTACGTACAAAGCCTTCTACATCTTGGTTAGGTAAATTCACAAATGAATCCTTCCAAAGCGGTGACTTCAAATGTATCGGCACAAATAGTCCTATTTCGTTAACTTCGGCAATCTGGTCGGTAATTCGTCGTAGGAAAACCCAATTATGGTACCGCGTCATGAAACTGAATTCAGAATAAGAACAGCAATGTCAATTATTTACAATAAATATATCGAGCACATCAATAGGTTTTGCAGCGCTGGGAAGCTTCTACATAGTCTCATGTTACCTAGACACTTGAGGTTACATTTTAAACACAGAATATACTGTCTTTAGTGACATAATCATTTCGCGTTATAAAATATCACCTTGCAAGACTTAACAGTCACATACGTACTTGAGCAGATATAATTTAATTATTGGCCGCTGCCACAGTCTCCTGTCCAACTCGAGTCAAGCTGAAGAAAGCCATCAGTGAGTCACACGTTTAAACTGATTCAGAGTTCATCAAGGCGTGTCGGATGAGTGGAAGTACGACACACATGAAACTAACGAACACTGTTATGACACCAATCCAATCCCAAAATTATTACGCAATATGGTAGGGTCCGTAAACATATGCAATAAACTAGTATAACAGCGTCCCTATTTAAAGTTATATTAGCCCTCAGTAACAATTTGAGACCACAGTTCGTGTAAAAGTTTTAACGCTGATTATTGAAAATTGTATTCAGTTAAATTCTGTGTGAGATCAGGAACTGTAAAATGAGCTTTTTGCCTGTAATAACGAAATACCCTTAGTAGATGACAGTAATTCTTCAAATCAGAAATAACAAAGCACAATCTGGTTTAACTCACTAAACTGTATTATATATGGTGAGTAATATGCATGTGCTTAATGGGCAAAGTTTGAAACACGGTTGATTAAATTCGCTTAATTGACTGAAGTAAATACTTGTCGGGTGACCTAGTATGGACTTCAAATTGTGGAATAAAAAAGATGAGATCTATAGGTCAGAAATGTAGGCGTGACAGGTTTCCTGTAAGAACTTGTGGGTAGACTTGGAAAGCAGTGATTTATCCCTTCGAGCGCCATCCTTCATTCTCACCCCTCCTGTTGTCAGCAGGGTCGGGCAGTGCGATCCGGCACTCCATCAAGTGCCGGTCATCAGCTCGCCCTCCTCTCTTTCAGGGGCGTGGCGACCATCAGCCGAGATGAAGTCTGCAACAGACTCGCAGAAAACTGCCATCCCTCGTGCCTAGGAAAGTTTCAGTGGAAGGCAGGATTTCCCAATTGTGTGTTTTTTGGTTTACAGGAAGTCTCAGAAGACGACAAGATCTCTAATAAAAATATGTTGACCCTAAGACGAAGATCATCCTTCGAGTGACTGACTCTTGAGCTGGCGCACGTTATATCTAGGAGCACCCCGAGAAAACTTACGACATCAACAGCGGCATCCACCACGTTTCCCACATGGTCTGTGGCTCCGCCTCTTGAATGTATAAGTCTCTGAACCCCTTGCATTTCTCTCGGTTACTAGAACTTGAGTGACGCCGGGGAATGGACCAGAGTCATAACCGGTCCAGTCTCCTCGTCGCACACGAGTGTGACCCTTCAGCCTGCGGAGCGACATACAACTCCCCAAGAATCGAGAACCAGGACGTTTGTTCTTCGACCAAGAGTGTTAGACCACACGGTATCACGCCTCGCTCCTGATTGGATGGTCGTGGGTTATATCCTCATGTGCTGTGCTGGGAATGACTTTCCCAAATCGGTTAACCATCCCCCATTCCAGGGGAATTTTTGTGAGATTTCTTAATATGAAACTTACGAGTCCTTGTCGATTAGACAAAGATCCTGATCAGCCTTGTTGTATAAAAAGAACATATTTTGATGTTCCTCAGGCAACCTCTGCTTTCAACGGTGCATTTGAGGGTTTCACAGATATGCTCCACAGCGTTCAATCAAAGTGAACTCCAAAAATCTTACGAGTGTAATTTCCATAATAATTTGGTGGTTCTGGATTTGTGTGGTGGCCTATTGTCCTGTTGGAAAAGGCCCAAACCATTAAGATGAATACAGGTCATGACTACTAGTAACACGACTTAAAATACACGCTCATAAAGATCACCAGTCGCAGACGTTTTTAGACATTTGAAGGAACCTAATATGTGCCAGTTGAACACACCCATAGAGTGCCTATGTCCCTTGCTGACAGGCGGTATCCATAGCTTCATGGGAGGGGGGGGTTCTCCAAATCCTATATCATCGGCCAGAATCAGTTGGAAAACTAACTGGTCATCAAGTTTTGTGTTTTCTCCGTCACCAATGTCTAGTGGTGTCATGCCCAAGCCCACGCGGCAGTCATAGACTTGTGTAGTGCCTTTAGCAAAAGTACTCGTGCGAAAGTCTGCTCCTAAACTCCTCAATGCAAGGTAGATAGACCTGTCATTACACTGATATTCTTCGAGAACCTGCACTGAATTCCTACGGTAATTTCTTCTTCAGTCTTGCGACGAGTCTTAACTGCTAGCTAGCGCCCATCGTTTCCATCTAATTACGTACAACCAAGAACACAGGGAAAAGTGCTAATAAGACAGGTACAGAGCAGATACATATACAGAGACAAAATTGCGTGGCGGTTACTTTGTTGTGGGCGTGTCCGTCCTCTGGTTGGTTGTGCGTGTGCTCATTGGTCACGCTGTCGGCTGGCAAGTAAGTTATCGGGCGCTGATTGGGGAACGGCATTCCGAAATTTTGCCGGTCACCGACGTCATTTTGGTGGCGTGTGCTGCTGAAGTTCACGGAACAAGCGGATATTTCATCTCCGTATTTTTATTTAATTTGTGACGAAGGCAACAGCCAACGAGCAAATAAAACGCCTGGGATGTGAGCAGAACTATCTAATTTAGTGGGGGCCGCGGTGTCCTAGTGGTCAGACTGCTCGCCTCCCACGAAGGCGAACCAGGTTCGATTCCCGACGGGGTTTTTCCCCGAATTTTCGAACGTGGGAATCATGCCGGACGATGACTTTGGTTGGCGGGGTTTTCTCGGGGATATCCCGTTTCACGCACCCTTTCATTCCGGCACCGCTCTATGTTCACATCGCTTCACCTTCATCGGCTCTCAATACCGCAATGTTAGGAGCCGCCGAAATCTCACCACTCGAGTTTAGCCTAATTGTTGAGTGAACTCAGGAAATATCCTAATCACTAATTTGTACGTTGTGTCTTCCAACGTGAAATATTTCCCATGATATCCTGGCGACTAGGCAAACAAGACCGTTTTTCTTCGCCTTGTGTCCGGGTAGCTGTGCTGTTTGTTTTCTCTCTCGGCCCCTGCTTCAAACCGAACGGAATCCTGCCCCTACCGACTTCATCCATTACCCAAGCTGGCCTGGCTTTGTTTGCTCTCGCCCTGAGCCCAGGGCATCTGCACACTCGGAAATTTTCAGTAGAGAAATGGAAAACCGAGTAACTTTTAAATCGGTTTCTAGGGTAGAAATAACCACACTTTAGTAACAGTATCGGAAAATAGTAAAACATCTGCTTTATTACGGACAATTTTTCATATTATAAAAAGCTCCATCAACATATTTCAGTCTGAAATACATTTAATTAATACATTAAAAATTAATTAATTAAAACATTTAAATTATAATAAATCTTCATTGGTGAATTCCAAAATTATATTAACATAACAAACATAAAATTTACATGAAATTTCGATGGTACGCATTGCGGGGGCAAATTTCAAAAGTATATTTACAATCGAAATTAAAAGATTAAACTTAAAGGCCATAGGGTACCCTCTATTGATAATTATAGAATAATATTGTAAATTGAAGTAACGAACGTGAGTATAATTATAATTTCTAATTTGCGATGAATTTACAAATTAAATATTATGAATAAATATATTATTTCTAATGAGCAATTTGTACTAATGGATCACTTAATTTTTTTTAATTGTTAAATTTATTTCAAATTTACTAAATTTAATGTAGTTAAGTTTTAAATTAGTTGATAAAGGTTTTAATAATATGAAAAATGGCCCGTACGAAACCAGATATTAACCACTCCAGAACTTTATAAAACTTTATTACAAATCCTGTTGCAGGTACAATTCATCTACCGCTGACGTACCAAGGGGTGCGATAGATTGGTATAGGTTGCTCGTGGTTGATTGAGCAGTTTTCCAAGCTGTTATTAGGACCTAATTTTCTTCTGATTCTTGTATCCTCCTGTAATATGCAAAATTAACATTGCCATTGTACCGATCACGTTGTTCACGCATAACCCGAATGAACCCGCGGAATTGTCAAGAACGTAAATGTTTTACTATAATGCAAATCGAAAAACATATATGCGTACAAAAAAAAAGGAAACACTATCATCGGTGGCCATACATTTGAGCATAATATTCGGGATACAAAGTTAATGCACATGATTTTATTGTTTATTTGCTGTCATCTTAATTGAGATATAGCATGCCTGTGTGCACTGCACCATTAGGGCCAGTGACTCTCCTTTTAGGACTCTATTTATAGTCAGAGAAAAAGTCACAGGGTTATTTTGGTAGCAATACAAGCATTTATAGTACATTCGCAGTGCCTTCGCACTTTTTGAATAAAAAATTAGAAATACTACCCCATGTACGACGGGTTGGGTTGTTTCCTAAATACGTCGTGTACCACAGCCATTTTATATTTCTGTTAACATGAAATTATATTGTTTTTACTTGAATTGAATTTTTAAGTTATATTTTATCTTCAAATTACAATATTTCATTAATAATTAAAATTACTAAAACCAGAGAGTAAATATGTACGATGGTAACACCTAGTAAGAAATCTTTCTCACGCTAAATATCATTAGACTGAGCTCTCGCAAAGCGGTGTGTTGTCCTTTCGGTGTAATTTTCTAGACTTAGTGGAACTTCGTCTGACTCACGCGGAGGAATATCCTTGAAAGTAGATCCCTAGCAGGGCTTCAGAAATGTCGGAAGTAATCGCGTATGGAATGTAGCAATATTATAGCTCGCACCAATAAATAAAGACCGGAAAGTATTCGCGAGGAGAGTGGTTTGAAGGCTAAGGCTTCCAGTTCGTTTGTGAACGGAGGAAGACATCACATCGACTGCTTGTTGACTCCGCGTTGGCGTTGGACTTCAAGGTATAACAGCTAAACCAGGAAATGGTATTTTGGAAATTAATTTTTTCCGTAAGCATCACAATGCTCCGAATCCTTCTTTCACTAATTTGTCTGCATTTGATCTCCGTGATGTCATCTGTTGGAAGACTTTACCTTTACATGAATCTGTTTATAATCAATCTTCAGTTATCAGTTTTTATTCGTCTCCTGTTATACCTTGAAGTCCAAAACGAAACAGATAAGACAGAAGAACATAACTCTCTTCAACACTGACGACCTTGCGACACCAACTTGTGTCATCCTTGTCAACATCGTAATTAACACTAATAATATTACGATACACCTTGCTTGAATAATAATGTCTTATGTTTTGATAATGTCCTCGTTGCATATTGGACGTTTTCCCTTGACCTTGACCTCTCTCGACCTTTGTTGATAACCTTGTGACCCCTTCAGTACATGTATTAATATGTAAGATCAAAGTGCCAGGTCGAATGTGACGTCATAGAGGCCTTATCTGATGACCTTTTGACACCTTAGTCCGGCAGCGGCCTGTAAATCTAGGGCCTCAGGACCGAGGCTTTTGAATGTTAGTAAAATACATTAAAAGAGAACCAAAAACCCGTTTTTGTTCAAAAAAAACTTTATTATTAATTGTGCATTATAAACAACCTCTACATGACCAAAAATACGAGAATTTCCCATAGTACCAAGTAATTTCATATAAATCCAAATTTCATCACCTAACTCAATCTTGATCTTCTTTCGAGAATACAAAACAGGAGACGAATAAAAACTGATAACTGAAGATTTCGTGAAAAGATTTCACGACCAGTCATATGTCATAACACTTTAGAGCTCAGACCCACATTTGTGATTGGGTGATCTAGGTGTCACACGTCTTAGGTGCCTGCACGCGAATCAGAGACGTGCTGTATCGCAGTAGCTTAATTATGATTGGCCGGTCGACTAAGAAAATGTCTTCTCACAGATACACGCCGCCAATAAGCAAAAGGAGACTGCTGGTTCGCTCGTAGGGTGTTGGAATCTAGCGCGTGCGGGAATCTTTTCACGAAATTTGGTGTCCCTTAAAATAAGGCGACGACGGCCAATGGCAAAGTAACCAAAACTTACAAGTGTTTGGAGTGTAAGTAGTCTCCAAATAAATACGCGTATTTCTAAGATATTTACCAACAGCCCACCTTGTTGCTATCACCATAACAACAATTTTGGAAGGTTATCGTACACAAAAAAGGATCGTAGAGCTATATAAAATATTTTTTCCTTCACTAAAGTATTTATATACAGAATATACCTAATCTCGACCGACAAACGTCAACTGCAGGTTAATCACAAGAAAATTAATTGAAAACATATTTCATGCGACGTATGATGTAAAGTGAATACCAAGATTGGTACACATCTTGTTTATTGCATATATTGGAGAAGATTTTTAAGATGAATCCTTGAGTGTCTGGATAATGGGCAAGTGAACAAATATCTGCAAAGACAACGTCATCTGTCACTATCATCATATTATTTCACGTAAATAATCGCAGTTAATGGCCTTATATGACGCGGTAACATATTTGAGATTTAAATGATGGATTATTGTTCCGGATGTCACAATTAACGAAAATTTTTGCCTTGTGTAGATACCCTAAGCCTCGCCATTTTTTTCTCGAGAAATTCGGGTTTTTCTTTCAAAATAATATTAACCAATACCAGGTGGGTGTGGCACGCACAACACCCATTAACACACTGTTGCGGCTATTAAAGGTCAGGGAAGAAGAGAAGGACATAACATTCGCACTGTAATCAACTAGTTCTTCAGTTCCAACTTCAAAAATGTGTACCTCCCTTAGAATTAATTTTAGACCCTAGGTTGTATATGTGTTTTTAATCTTTTTTCGTCATTAACCTGCTGCCGAAGTTTGTCCGTCAAATTTAGATACATTCTGTATAATATATTTTCTTTATTCCCCGGGGCCGAGGTGACTGAGTGGTTAGCCTGCTCGCCTCCCACGAAGGTTCGGGTTCACTCCCAGATTTTTGCAAGTCGGGATCGTGCCGGACGATGACGCTGGTCGGTGGGTTTTCTCGAGGATCTCCCGTTTCTCCCGCCCTTGCATTCCGGCGCTGCTCAATCCTCGCCTCAGTTTACCATCATCGGCTCTCAAGATCTCGTTGTTAAGAGCCGCCCTCTCCACGTTTAGGTTTTCGGGGTCTTGATCACCTGGCGTGTCACTGCAAAGGGATTTTTTTTCCCCCAGTGTGCCAGGACACGCAGTCTGAAGGGCTTGTTCCAAAACTTGACATCAGAATCACTGATTTCAGTAAGTAAAATTACTTTGCCGAATCTTCAGTTAACGAGCTGTCTACTGTCGAATCTGTGGAATACGCCGAGGTTTCACTGCCCGGCCAGTACAATTCATAGGAATCAGTATGAGTCCCAGTTAAAAAAATTTTATAAAACCAGCATTTAAAATTATCAGCAGAATTTTACTGATTCGAGTGGAGGAGTTTCAACAGATCTTGCAGGCCTCGGGGTTCCTTTCGTGTTCGCTACGAGGCGCTGTTTGTTTTCTCACTCGACCCCTTCGTTCAAAGCGACCGAAATCCCGCCGGCCACCTCCGTGCCAACCCTCTTTCAACCCCCTTGCGCACGCGCGCACAAGGGGTGGCCTGACCTTGTTTGCTTTGCTCCCTCTCTGGTCGACGGGCATCTGCATCCGGCTGCTACCCCACGAGTCCGCATCCCGGATGAAAAGCAGAGCAGATGTAGGATTGCGATGGAAGGAGAAGGGTGGGAGAGGGTCGAGGGCGTGTACGGTGGAAGGGGGTTGTGGGAGGAAGAAGCAAGCGGGCGGAAAGGGGGGAATTTCCAATTTCAATTTATTTATTTACCCTTCGGTCGGCCGGATTGAATCCTTTTTTCGGCTCGGGAAGACTGCGGCACCGGCAGGATCTTCTGAGAGTTGTTTCTGGCTTTGCCGACGGAAAATGGCGGATGATAACGGAGTTTCTTGTGTTTATATATAGAACATTTTCTTCGTCATTACCGTCACCCGTGTCGGCGCAGTCGGAAGGCTTGCTCCAAAACTCTGGATCCGAATCAGTGATTTCAGTCAGTAAAATTACTTTGCTGAATCTTCACTTAAGGCCCCCGTCTACCTGGAACTTTTTCCCACGTTTAGGCCAAGAAGCGCGGAACCGATAAGGGCGACACTGCCACGCGCATCAAGTACGCCATTGCCGCTAAGCGCAAGGCTCTGAACTGACGTGCAGTGTTCTCGTCGTGCTGCGTGTACCTATGGGACTTTCAGCGGTGACCATTTTATTATATTAGTGGGAAGTCTTTAGGAAGGTTAAATGCAGGCCCCTATAGTAGTTTTGTATGTATCTGGTGCATGCATTTTGAGCTACAGCGCCTTGGATAGGCGGTTTTTTTAAAGCTGTTTTGGAGTACTCTGAATTGATGTTTCTAACGTACGTGATATTTTGAAAGTACTTAACAGCTCTCGTCTGAAGTGTGTGTTCTTTTCGTAGATCAGCACGTTGGACGAACGCTTAATAGTTTCGTTGAAAAACGTGTATTTCTCTGCAACGCAGTTCAAGCGCCAGGTAGACGGGCGCCTTAATGAGCTGTCTTCTGTCGAATCTAGTGAATACACTGAGGTCTCACTGCCAGGCCAGTACAATTCACTAGGAATCAGTTTAAATCGCAGTTTAAAAATTGAAAGCCCGCAACTAAAATCATCAGTGAAATTTTACTGATTGAAGTGGAGCATTTTCAACAGATCTGCTGTCAAATTGTGGGGTTTGGAGCAGTTTTAGATGTGTCGATTTTAGAGCGAATGGCCCAAAAATTGTTGGCCCTCCACGTTCTCCAATGACGTCCTAGTCTTCGCCTTTCTATATGTAGGAACTGAAAAATTGCACGAATTCATTTTAAAACAAGCTAGTCTTCAAACACATGTGGATTTCTGTTACGTTTACAAATGTATCACAGTTTATCAGACACGCCCAGGAGAACTCTACGACAATAACAGACCTGCAAGAAAACAAGGATGGAATACCGTGCCACCTGGCCTGATTTAAGAAATGGCTACTCACTAGGGGCAGTGATATTTCGCGAAAACTCTTCGAGACAAGATACAGTCCAAAGCACTGTAGGGTCGTCCAGCTTCTTTGATTGGCTAAAAAACGTCCTGGCCCGTGTTAACAGTTTGCGAATGAATCACGAAGGTTCGGTGTCGGAGTTACTTAGTCCTGAGTGGCTTGGTAAAACACGGACACTGCACCAGCAGCCAATGGAGGTATAACAACAGCTGAGGTGTGTATATAGTATTGAAGTCTACTGTGTGCTCCGATTTTTACGTGAAAAGTCACTGGCCCTACTACTCACTAAGGTAACAGTCAAATAACAGAAGTCAGTTGCTGGAAGAAACGTAATAGAGAAGTGTTTCTCCTACAACTACATATTTAAAAATAGGAACTTTCCTATCCGTAACTATAAGTTGATAGTGAAGTGCGATTTCAAGTTTCCTTAAATATGGTATGCGTAGCAAGTTGCTACTATTCGTTAGTTATTCCTTTGTTGGGTTGTCATGAATAGTATTATTTAGCTATAGGATTCTCTTCTTTATTATCGCTACTTTTCTGTGATACAGCGATAAGCAACGTTGTTCACCAACAGCATTTCTTTAGATTCTGTTTGTTTTATCTGTACTGTTAGATTCCGGTTGTCATTTCGATACAGAAACAGTAACAATTCAACTTCTTTATATAATGTTGCTTCTATTTGTTTCCCTGCATTATTTTATAATGGACGTTCAACTGTTTCGCCATACCACTCATATCTATCAACTTTCAAATTGCTGTAAATAAAACAAATGTTTACGTATGTAATTAAAACGAAATTTTCTAAAGTAATATTCATGGTTTATGATATAAATTCATTATAAAATACCAATCGCAGGCAGAGTATAGAAAGCTGTCCATCTGTGATTCACACAGAGGTTGAAGTGAATACTCACAGATTCGGGACATACCTTAAAATTTGTCAAGACTGTCATGGTTGTATCTAAATGTTGACTGGGTAATTTTTCTCCGTTGTTTTAAAGCTCAGTATTCTAAACATTTTTTCAAAGATTATTGCCATCTTCAATTTTATTTACAGTCAAAAACACATTATTATATATAATTTTTCATCAAGTTTACTACGCGATACTGGTAACAAAACCCGAACTATTTATAAGCGTGATATTTGTTTTAGATAGTAACTCTGCCAACAGTCATGTTAGGTTTCAGAAAGCGACTGGGTCTTGAACTGTTCTTATATTTAGTTTTGGTGCCGCCTTCCAAAAAAAAATTTTTCGTGTAGAACATGTGACGTATTTATGTATCGTTAAAGGCAATGGTTTATCGTAGGTAGAGTGTGTTATTTCCTAGTATTCAACTTGCTGTACACATGTCCGACACTTTGCTTTCAGTACTGGCTCTCATGCGTATATAAAGCTACTACCACCATTTTAATAGGCCAATAAAAATTCTTATACTTTAAAGCGTTTGTTATTGACCTGCAAAAACTAAGCTGAGTCAAAATCTCGATCATTCCTCCATAAAAGCATAAACTAGCTTGATTGTTATAAAAAAAAATGCCGGCTTAAATTGTTTTCGCAATTTTCCAGTGTGTCTGTATATTGCAGTGTTAATAGAAACAGTCGGCTATACAAAAACATTATTTCTTAGGCCTACGTATCGTAAGAATGTGTGGGATTTATTGCTAATGTTTAGGGACATCCGGATTTCGCGAAAACGTTTCCCCAACATGTTACATTTCAATACCCTACGGTCGTTCCAAAAGTTTCGTTTTGCTTATTGGAGGCGTATCTTTGAGAGAAGGTCATCTCTTACTTTACTGGCCAATCAGAATTAGGTAACTTCAATACTGCGCGTCTGTGATTCGCGTTAAGCTATGATATACAACTGGCCGTGAAATATTTTTCGCGAAATTCGGGTGTCCTTGAAGATATTCGAGGTTCGCTGCGAAACTTATGTTTATACCTACAAGAGATTCGCATACAAGCATGCAGTGTCTCATTACAGTATCAAAACCGCTTGTTAGATGAAATATCCCGGAGTTTGTGCCGCACGTATTGAAGAATTAAAATATAATCATGTAAGTTGTATAAATCAAAGTACAGAATTATTTTTCCTGAAGCTATTTAAAAAGGAAGGCGTTACAATTATTATTAGAAATGAAAAAAAGTACAGGTTGTTCACGATAAACTGAGCACATTTTAAGGCCGTGGTTAAAAAGTTTCTTTCAGCTTATTTCTATCCTTTGTGCAAATTGTAATATAAAAATTGCCATGCGACTAATAAGCACAGTGTACACGTTTGACAGGTATCAAAAGTTATCTTCTGACGACACAATAAACGGTAATTTTTTGGCTATTACGTTTGCTGGAAGGGCCTTAAAAAGTGCTCACTTTGCTGTAAATATCCTATAGGTATTAATAAAAGCAGCTACAAAGGTTAGTTTGAATCATACTTAACAATTTGAGTGCGGAATATAATTAATGCTATCTGAGACAAGCTAGAAGTGCGTCACCTATATTCTCGACTGCAGTATCATTAATTCTGTTTGTCTTTGTCTTCCCATTTACAACCGCCCTATTACTCCACATGACTCGGAGACACTTGCTATACTGTAAAACGTTCATCACCGGCCGGACTGGACAGATATGTGTGTTTATAGTTCCATTTTTTATTTCTTGGCCGTCGTGGTGGTTGAAAATTCTACGAAATTTCTGACTAATCTTTAACATATTGGGCGTATACAATTGCTGGTCTTATTAACTTTGCTTTTTGTTGCAAACTTAACGTAAGACTACGTAAATAGTAACACTGGGAATACCCACATAGGGGTCGAAACTCGAGGGATGCTGGTGAAGCCGACCCCCGCTTAGACGTGAAATTTGCCCGCTTTCACCGAAACTTCAGATATTACTAGCTCCTCTTTCGTGGTTTCCGGTGGATAGAAGTTCACTTCCGTTACTACGTGATTATCTAAACAAGTAATCTCGCAGTTGAGAAAGCGAGAGGCGTTTAGCTTACCCGCAGCGGTTTCCATTACTGAAATGGTGATTGATATCATCCTTACATTTTAGTTGTTTCAACTTCCCTTTACTCGCTTTGGAGATTTAGAAGCATCCAATAACGGCTCAGATGGATGTGTTTGCTCAGTCACTTTGCTTTTGTGTAACAGCATCCATCTTTGCTTGGTCGCCAACAATGACTTTTATATAGACTGGTTCCTGGAAGAACCAATAAACAAAACATAAGACAGGGAAAGTGAGCTGGGATGTAAGAGGAATAGCTATAAAATAGAAAGGAGAAATGTGTTTGAGAATTACGAGATGGATAGTGGAGAGGACGAAGATAGTAAATATAAAGGGGGTAAAGAGAGAATGATAAAGGGCTGGTAACGAAAGGGAAAAGAACAGGATTGGATAAAGTGGGGATTAGGGAAATAATTAGAAGAGGGAAACAAATGTGATGGGAAAGATGAAAAGAGAAAGGAGAATAGGATGAAAGTCACTGGATCAAGTGAGGCAGCGTGGGAGGATATTTAATGAAATACGTAGGTGCCACGGCACAAAAAATATACTGGCGGGCCTCTACTTTTCTCGTCATATTTGCGCACATATTAAAGTACTTTCCGTCATTCGTGTGGCGATATCCTGATATCTTCCTTCGAGTAATGTCGTGTTTTACTTTATGTAATTTCCCAAATAAGTAATATTCAATCAGAAGCCTCTGTCCATTACTATTTTACTGGAATTATGTACGGCGTAATAGACATGATTAAATTCCTGCTTCATGCATTGCAAATTAATTTGAATTTATTTTTAACAGTTTTCTATGCGCCACATGTCGAAATTGTTGAAATAGCCTCTCTGTAAACGTAATAATACAAGTTATAATGGGGCAATAATAGAATAAACAGTTCGCTACTGGCAAAAATTTCCCGAAACTACTTTTATTGAAAAATTCATTATTGTGGTCCAATTCAGTATTATGTTAATGACCATTGTTGGTGGTAATTACAATTTTACATTTACGGACGTCAGATACCAAGGAAGAATACGAAGAGTATAGGAAATTATAGTAAAAAAATATACCACTGTTTATACGACTGTTAAAGATTATTCTTAAGGATTGCCTACATCAAATGATATTTCTGGATGACAAATTCAATTGCATTGATTTTTGTTACTGGTGGCATTTTTTCCCCTTGGCGAAAATGAAACAAAACGGTACTCTAGGTGTTGTGCCAGGAAAAAAAAAAAAAAAAAAATTTCATATTGACTAAGCATGGCTTGCAGGGTGGTGAAACTTATATTAAGTGTAACAGAAGCAGTATTTAATGTTTTATGAAAACCGTTATTCTTGGAGCACGGCAAAGCACATTTAAGTAATATGCATGTTTTTAATTTACATAATTATTTGCGAAGGTATTCATCAAACCTTTACGTGCCACACGGATTGGTGGATAACGAATAAGGGAATGTTCTAACTATACATTTTTAGTGAAAATGATCGAAATATGACTTCTATATTTCCCTAAGTAATTTTCTAAGGAAATCTACTCACATCAATGAAATACGTGAAAAAATAGCTAATTATTACGTAACAGACGACGCTAGTAGACGGAACTTGTCAGAACGAATGTACATAAGAAGAAATTACAATTTTTAATTGTTTACACCCTACCGTGTCAATTTGCATTCGAGGTTTGACTTCGTTTTTACATTTAACTTTACACACGTTTAATAATTACTTGTTTAACGTACGGTGAAAACATGTACGAAAATAATTATTTAATATCTTTTTGGGAATAGTTGAAAAATACCATAAATATAGGAAATTTTTATTTTATGCCTAATATCGTTCTAGTTTATGTTATCTACATCGTAGTACTTTTTACCATTATACAAATTTTCAGAAAAACTTATACAGCCAATCACAATAATTTTTCGCTTACACAAATATTCTTCTGAGGTTATATTCTAAATTAATTCCATACAAAGTAACTTTTTTTACAAATATAAATATCGCAGCTAAATGTCAAAGATCCTCATAATTATTGACGTTATTTATTAGAAAATTAATAGTTTATTGACCATTATCTGTTTCTTTCAGTGATTTATCTTCGGACTTCCTCCTGTTAGACGCTAGCAAACATTACAATATTAGGACTAAAATGTGTTTATAAACATAATTTGGCTTTCCCTGTTGCAGTGGCAATTTCCCTCCACGGATATTCGCTCATGTCTCTTTTGAAATAATTGATGGGACTTAGGATTACATAAAAGAACTCCATGCTTGCAAAACATTTATCGTTTGACTGCATCACACATTAAACTCTCAGTAGTTCTTCACACTCGCTACTTGTTCGCTGCCGCATCGAGCTTCAGACGTTGGAATCGTTTCGCACGATGCCGCTGGTCGGCGGGTTTCCTCGGGCTTCTCCCGTTCATCCCCGTCTTAGCATTCCGGTGCTACTACATGCTCACCTCGCCGCCTTCACCCTGGCCGGTGGTCAGGGCCTCCATTCTACTCCACTCCGTTGAATCAAGCTGTCGACGACCGTGCCCCAAGCTGGAAACTCACAGTTTAAAAAATACAGTTTATGGGTTGTCATTTCATTTGATACATACGTTGTTCAACTGATCAATCAGTCAGGAAACAAACAACTGAGAAACAGTGAAAGAAGTGGTTGATGAATCACGCACGCAGACACCAGAAAAATTGGCAAGTTCAATGACCTGCAGACTAGAATCTCCAGTCTTACGTACAAATACGCCGATATCAATCTAACATTGGTTGTCTGCTGTCGCAGTAGAAGGCGATGATTGGGCCAACCTTCTCCAGGAGGTGTCAAACACCGTGCGGACCAATGGCTGAAGTTTTATGAACACGCGTGTTTCGAATTCTAGCCTGTCCCGAAATGAATCCGCGAATATTTCAGGTCTCTATGAATCAGTGCAAAATGTCATTGAATAATAAGTGAAGGAAAAATAGCAGTATTTTCTCGTTCCTCCGTTAAATTGACTGAAGTGACTATTGAATAAGTTAGGTGTTGCTAAAGGATTGAAACAGTGAAATTCTCACTGAATCAGATTAAGTGTGTTCGTGAGTTCCTGCGGTGGTACGATAACATTCAAACACTTGTACGTACTTCTTGTTGCTGTGATTGGTCAACTCGTTTCCATGACACACCATGCAGGTCTGTGAACCAGTAATATAATACGCATGTGGGAATAGACCAAGCGAGTCACATACAACCACACAGTAACTATTTCCTGTACTTTTTAAAAACAATTCTTTGGAATCTAGTTGCCAAAAATTTTCTTCGCAAACTTACAGCGAAAATGTACTATATTGTTAACATATTATTTCAAGGAAAAAAAACTCCTAGAAAATGGTTTACATATCTCAATTCTCATAATTTATATGAAGTCCGGAAAACTTGTTTGTTAGAATTCAACATTAGTTTTACATACTTCATACCAAGGTTATGCGGAATAATTTATGTGTGTGGTTAAAATAATACCTCTGGGGACTAGTTTCCAAAGAATTCGTTGTACGAATAAAAAACAAATTACAGTAGTACCACAGAGTATATAGTACACAGAAGCGATTTGGCGTGGTGGTCTCTGATTGGCTGCGCAAGGTTCTCTGTTGGCTATGCTGCCTGCTGGCGGGTGTAATACCAAGCACTGATTTGCGAATGGCTTTCAAACATTTATCTGGCAAGTGGCGCCATTTTGCTGGCTTGTGCCGTTGGTATTAGCTGCATGAGCGGCAGTTTCACTTCTTTCCTGTGGCTAAACCGAGTTTTAACACACTGATGTCTGCACACATTTACTGGCACTTAAGACGAATTAGAAGTAACTCACCTTATATCCACTACTGCAACAAAACCAGTTCTGATTGTGTCTGTGTTAGAACCCACCATCGACTTATTGGTCCATACCACACCGGACACTTCACTGTACTTTACTGCGTTTATTATTGGCCCGTAATCAACCAACGGAAAGCCGAGATGGACCCAATCTAGGGGCAGTGATATTTCGCAAAAAGATTTCGAGACGTGATACAGTCCAAAGCACTGTAGGGTCGTCCAGCTTCTTTGATTGGCTAACAAATGTTCTGGCTCGTGCTAACCGTTTGCGCACGAATCACGAAGGTTCGGTGTCGGAGTTACTTAGTCCTGAGTGGCTTGGTCAAAGACGAACACGGTACCAGCAGCCAATGGAGGCACAACAACAGCTGAGGTGTGTATATAGTATTGAAGTTTACTGTGTGCTCCGACTTTTACGCGAAAAGTCACTGGCCCTAACCCAATCCTATGCTCTTTGTCGTATAAGATGATTTACCAATGAATCATGCCCCGTTGAGTGGCTATATAAAAAAAGAAACTCTATCGCTAGCAATACCATTGTTGCCGCGCTGTCGTGTTCTTGCGAGGTCATGTTAAACACTAGCCTAACAAAAAACTGCACACCCATGCGAGTTTTGTTCTGGAAAACAAAGAAATTTTAAAATTAGCTTTGCTCGAGCTACACTCAATCATAGTTCACAAAGTGTTAAGAGTATCCAATAGCCTTAAACATGTTGTGATTCTAGTGAGTTTTGGATAAAAGTTTTGGCAGAAAGTATTCTCCGCAATTTCATATCAACAACAATAGTGACAGTAATCAGAATACATAATACGCATATGCAATCTAGCTTTAGTCAATTAACCATTTATTCGCACATTTTTAATCAAACCTTTGAACAACACCCCCCCCCCCCNCTGAAAGTCCGGTATCACAAACGTTTAATACTTGTGTTAACATTTAAGTATCTAATTTTTATTTAGTTGAACTTTTACTTACGTTTTATCTTTAAAGTAAAATATTTCCATTATAACTATCAAGAATAAAGGCAGTGAAAAAAATGTATGTGTGGGTAATGCCTAGTAAGAAATAGTTCTTAAACAACATATTATCACACTGAGCGCGCACGAATGCGGTGCGTTGACAATATGGTGTAATTTTCTGAGCTCTGCTNTATTACACTGGATGCGCACGAATGCGGTGCGTAGGTCCTCTGATGTAGTTTTATTAGCTTTGTTGATACGAGACGGAGGGATATCCTTGAAGTAGAATTTGAGCAGGGCTTCAGAAAAGTTGGAAGTAACCGTGGATGGACTATATAATAGTTTTGTGTATGTTTTTCGCGAAAAGATTTTATGCCTAGTTGTACTCCGTAACACCTTATTCCAGAACTAATTTCGTGATTGGAGTATTTGAAATGCCGCGCGTCTCAGGTGCCAACCATCGAATCACGAACGTTCAGTATCCGAGTAACTTAATTCTGATTGGCCTTGTCAAATTGATAGTGTCTTGTGACACGAGCAACGGAAATTTGCAAGTGCGCCCGTGGGATGTTGAAATCTATCACACGCATGGATATTTTCGCGACTATCAGGTGTCCCTCGTAATCAACCCTTTCAGTCCCGAACAAAAATTTCCGAGCTCAAGTGTTGCAATCGTGAAATTTTATGATGTGCACTTGTACTTGTGTTCACTCGTGTCAGCACTAACAATTCACAAATGATAAGGTGCAGGAACTTCAACAAATAATATTTATCTCAAGGACACTCGAAACACCTGCCACTGATTAATTGTTGTGTACAGTTCCCACCATAAATATAATTCATGTGAAACATGGGGACCGGACGGGTTAACGTTTTCATTTATGATATCTAATGTACCGAACGTTTCCCAGGAAGTGATTTTAACCCTTTCGGTCACACATTAATTTCTGAGTTGAAGTGTTGCAATCACGTAATTTTTTGGCATTACTGTACTTGTGTTAGCATTTTTTTTTTCAGACAGTGAACAGCATGCTGCTTGTTTGATGATATTGGCAGTAACCATTCATGGTAAAGAGGTGTATAAAAGTCCGTAAATAAGATAACCCACGAGCAAGACTGGGCAATGGTGCCCTGCTGTGTACAGTTACGGTCATAGCTTTCATTCATTTGAAACGTGTCCAAAATTGTGCACACGGTGACTGAACGGGTTAAGTTCACGGAATATANTATAACTGTTCTTTCCTGCTATTGCAGAATTGTTACAAATGCAAAAGTATATATATATATATACTTTTGCATTTGTAACAATTCTGCAATAGCAGGAAAGAACAGTTATATTGCTCAAAGCGTACAGTCGGGTCAAAATACTCACCTCCCTTGCAACACGCCCTCTCTTCGTCTCCGGCTCCGGTTGCTCAGCGGACCGAAGGAAGAGCGCATTTCTGTTGCGGGAACACAAACACTTTCCCCCCCCTTCCTTCCCAGGGGATGATAGCCAAGAGCGAGCCAGGAAATACGGGGAGGGGTTTGGGAAATCCATTTCCTTTCTCCGAAAACCCCCCGCAGGGGCGGCTCCAACCCNCCCCCTCCCCCCCCGAGTCTAAAACCCCGCGCGGATCGCACAGTTCCCGTCCCCGCCGACTGAGGGCGAACCGCGCTTTGACAGTTTTCGAGCCCGGGAGTAAGGGTGTTATGGAATATAGAAGGGAGCATTGGGTGTGGGAAAGCCGGGGCCTGTTTGCCCTACACACGCATGCCGGGGGGAAAAAAAATTCCCGAGGTCAACGACCTGTAGTCAAGACTTCGCAGCTCTTTTTTTTTCTTCACTGAATCGGATGCAAACTGAGTCATAAATAGGTGGGTGTACGAAAGCGAAATGGGGCGGTGCTGCTTCTGAAGTGGGCGTTACCCATTCGTCTGTTGGCTGCGTGGGTCTGAAAAATGGCCCTTGTGTCGGATTGGAAACCGCGTTTTGCGGAAGATTGCCTATACGTAGGGTCAGTGATATTTCGCGAAAAGATTTCGAGACAAGATACAGTCCAAAGCACTGTAGGGTCGTCCAGCTTCTTTGATTGCCTAAAAAAAATGTTCTGGCCCGTGCTAACTGTTTGCGCACGAATCACGAAGGTTCAGTGTCGGTAGTTACTTGGTCAAAGACGGACACGGCACCAGCAGCCAGCGGAGGCATAACAACAGCTGAGGTGTGTATATAGTATTGAAGTAAACTGTGTGCTCCGATTTTTACGTGAAAAGTCACCTGCCCTACCTATACGCAGGGGCCACCTGTTCTTCGCGAAACAATTTCGAGACTATCTGTACTCCGAAACACTAGAGTTCAGATCCACTTTCGTGATTGGGTGATTTTAACTTCCACGCGATGCAGGTGTCTGCCAGCGAATCACGGGCACTCAGAGTTGGAGTTACCTAATTGTGATTGGCCCAGTCGAGCAAGGGACTGTCTCCTGACAATGATACGTGGCCAATTACCAAAGGAAAATTGCACGTATTGTTATGCAGTAATTTCGTGCCGCAAACTTGAACACCCATAAGTACTCTCGTTATGGCACACGGATGGCACATAAATGGAAGGTGGGACTAGGGTTTACTACTGAAAGAAAAATATGGGCGTGCTCCAGTTTTATTTATTACATAAAAGGTATAAAATGAATATTAGGCACTCTAATGGTGTAGCTCAAATCTTACCAATCAAAACATTATAGTAATTAATTAATATTATTTTTCCTGGGCGATTATTGAGGAAGCAAAAAAAAAATACAGCTTTCTTTTGAACAATGATTCTATTAAACTTTTTATTTTGCCATAACAACATATATATGTATAATATATATTAATTTTCCTTATTATTATTTTTTCTTTTTTGAGCATTAGACAACAAATTATAATCTCCTTTTCTTTTTTTGTTATTTTATATGGCCATGACTATATCGTCGGGAGCCCGCGATCGCTTCATTTAAAAATTATGTTACTGAAAATTTACTTTTAATACATTCTTTTAACTTTTATTTTAAGTTGAAAACGAAAATAATTTTGTTGTTGAACAGTAAAAAAAATTACACAAACATCAACTGACGTCGCGCCAGACAGAAAGTTCGGAGCACTCCCGAGCACTTTCAGCAGGCAACAATTAATTAAGAGGTTTCTTGATTGCAGAAACTGAAATTCAGACGGCTGAAAGAAGTGGAATCAAGGTCAAAACGACCATGCAACGATTGGGTGCGCGGCTCACATCACAAGAAGGAGGAAAAGGTTGGCCACGAGAGTAGGCCAATCCGGAAAGCCGCTGGAAAATACACAACAAAAATGCTTCAAAAAGATCGTAAACACAAAATAATACCATCAGTACGCAAAACAACATATCTGCAAACAAACTTACCCAAAACTGAGGATAAAAACTATTTCATCTCAAGATGACGAAAGATTTCATGAGTCAGTAAAGTAAGATGACTACATGCTGTATGGCGAGAAAACGAAGAAGAAAGAAATTACCTGAGCGGAAACCTATATATATATATATATCAAGGTATGCGTCGGATTTCATGGTCTCGCGCGAATAATTGATACATAAATCGAAAGTCGAGAAAAAACACATACATAATTGGAAATTACCAGTTTACACAATATTACGTACGTAAATTATTAAAAGACAAAAAGAAAAATATTTCTTTAAACAAGAAACATAAAATGCAATACACAGAAAAATATTTTACAATTTCAAAATTTTCACATGATAAAATTTGTTTTACAACTTCAACGTCAATAAACAAAAATATTAAGCAGAACTACAGCACGTTCCATTGAATAATATTTTTTTTGTTGAATTGCCAAACAAATAAGAAAATAATTAACAAAACTACATAGACATGAAAGAAGTCCCAACACAACTGGCACAGTATACCCTAGAACAGTGTTTCTTAACCTGGGGTCCGCGGACCCCTGGGGGTCCGCGAGTATATGTATGGGGTCCACAGTCTCATCTCTGGACCATTTAACAATAGTAAATAAATGCCACCAAAAGTCTCCTAATCGCTACGCTTACTTAGCACGACGAACGTGCGCCAGCGGGCGGTGTGCGAGACTGGCTGAAGTGAGTGAAATAAGTGAGTGCGGGCCGTGACTGAACAGATTGCAAGCGGAATCCGATTTGAGATTACAACTTAGTAGTAACATCCACCCGAATATCACTAATTTAGTTTTAAAAAAGCAACATCAACCTTCACATTAACGTATTTTTTTATATAAAAAAAGATTTTTTTAAAAAATATTTGTAGTACTAAAACAAATGGTCCGAAACTTTTGTTGTTTTTTTTAATTGTGCTTGATTTCCTAGGGGTCCGTGGCTGAAAAAGGTTAGGAAACGCTGCCCTAGAACATTGTAGTGCAGCGTCAATCTTTTCGCGAAAAAATAGCTGGCCCTTTACTGTACGTTGGGCTGAGACTTCTTTGACACAGCCGACGGACTGTAGACTTTACGTTCAGCTATGGTGACTTGATTTACGAATTAACTAGTAGCAGGGAAGATCACAGAGTACCGAGTCACGCGGGGTGCAGTACCAGATTTCTTTCCTCGACGACGGTACCGCAGAAATTGTCTTCTAGTTCAGTACTACACAGTTCTTTGCGCTGCGTCTGAATGTGTTAGAACAGTGATTCCCAAAGTTCTATGAACCGCGACCCATTAAAAAAAAAAGCCAAAGTTCAGGACCATTTTAATGCCTTATGCGTGGAGACCTGAAGAATTCTCGGATTCATTTTAGGACAAGCTAGAATTCAAAACACGTGCGTTTATAAAAATTAATCCATTGGCTCACGCCGTATTTGACACTTCCTGGAGAATGCTGGTACAATCGTCGCCTTCCACTGTGACAGCAAGCAACCAATGTGCGGTCGATGTCGGTATATTCGTACATAAGACTGTAAGGTCTAGCCTGTAGGTCATTGAACTCGCGATTTTTTTCCGGTCTCTACTCATGGTGTATGGCTAGGGGCAGTGATATTTCGCGGAAGACTTTCAGACAAGACGCTATTCAAATTACTGTGGGGTCGTCCAGCATTTTTGACTGGCTGAAGCATGGGTGTTAACTGTTTGCGCGCTTATCACGAAGGCAAGTGTGTTGGAGTTGCGGAATTACGAGTGGCTCGGTCAAATGCGGAAACGACACCAGCTGCCAATGGAAGTACGACAGCAGCCGAGGTGCATATATAGTATTGAAGTCTACTGTGTGCTCCGATTTATTCTCGAAAAACAATCAGTGGCCCTACGTATGGCGAATGTAGAAAGAACGCTATTGCGCCCTTTGTTATAAGTACGCCGAACGATATTGCAATAGATGTCGACCACATCAAGAATTATTTCCGAACATATTAAAATTAATTACGGGAGATGGTTCATACCTATTGGGATATCGCTCAGCGTACACATTACAAGAACAAGCAGCGTTCTTCCTACGTTCGAAATGCACCGTGAGAACGTCGGCTTTTTTCCGCTTTAGTAAATACAATATCATCTACCACATTCTACGTCTCGGTAGTATGAACTATGACGAAGTAATGTCAATGCTGTCTCGGTGCAATCAGTGCAAAGAAAACAGAATCTAAACACACGTACGAACATCGTAGCCTAGTGACCAAGCAGTTAAATGGAGCAGAAAACTTTCGGTATTTAAAAGGGCCATATTAAGGTAGCGCGTAAACTACTTGCACTATAAACATGAAAAAAAAAAACACAATTGAGAGTCTAATTTTCTTCTAGTTTTATTTTCTTGATGGGAGTAAGCATTGTTTGATTTGTAAAAAAAAAAATAACTTTGCTCAAGAAATACAAATTCAAATACTAATTACAATCTGTGACTGGGCTGCAATTATGAGCTCTTTTCTAAACTTTAACTATGTCAAATCAGCACATCGATAGCACCTTTCATTTCTGAGAAATTTGCGGTGCAAGTTTTAATTGATTCACTCTGTATTAATATAAAAAAAACTTTTAAGTAACATTTTTTGTCGTTTAATTTGAATATGACATTATTGATAGTAAGACGAATACTTACCAATACAAATTACTTTCTAATTTCATAAATTTTCTCCTGCGAGATTTTAAAAGCTATTTAAAAACAATTTTAAGTCATTTCTGCAAACGATCCGACATAATAAATGTTCAAAAATTTTGAAAGTTTCAGTAATCTTATAAATTTCAAATTTTTAGTTTTTTTTTATAAACCTGAGTTGCTCATAAACTTTTGCTAAGTGATTCAGAACTAACTATGGAAGTCCTCGCCTGAAATTGCCCTCTGAAAAACGATGTTTTCACGCGTAAAATGCTGCGAAGTGGAGTTCTCCCCCCACCCCCCTTACGTCGACAAACTCCTTCCATAAGTTTGAGACCACGCATAAAACGAGCCGTGTACGTGCGCGCGTGTGTCTGTGTGTTTGTCTGCCAGGCAGAGATTCAATTTGCTTTCAATTTCCACCTTAATGCGGACGAGACAGGTTTATTGCGACACAACAAGTCCTCCGCCTGGCGGGCACGGATATGGCAGCGAGCAAGGACCCACCGCCTGGAGAAAGCCATCGCGACCTCTTCTTCTTCTTCATCTTCTTCGACCCTCCTAACTCCCATGCGCTTCCATTCTGCCCATGTTAGCGCATGCGCTCTTCATTTTCTTCTCGGCGCCTTCCCCCCGCAAACTTTGTTTTCGTCCGAGCTTCTGCTCCGCCGAACGACCTATCGGAGGAACGAAAAGTCCTTTTCCGTCCTCCTGTTTGTCATCAGGTTTTTATTTTCCTTACATTTTTTTTCAGCCAGTTCTTCTCTTCGTTGCGCTTGACTCGCGAAAATTTCCCCGCCTCGCTTCCTTCTGCCGTTTGTTTTCGAATGGCGGTAATATTTATCTTCATTCGTACACACAATACGGAGAACCCCAGATTACTGTGATTGCTTGAAATGTTTTCCACGATTCTCTTCTTAATTTAAATGGCAGATTTTAGCAAACATTTAAGAAACGAGGTCAACATATTTATAAGCACGTCTCAGAATATCACTACGACCTTTAGACACCGTTTCGAATTATTCGATGACAGTTCGTATTTTTACATCGGTATTAACGATAAGACTGGATTATTTATATATTGCGATATTTAATCGGTGGCTATTTTATATACAAAATATGGTTCTGAAACCTTGGAGTTCACAAATAATTGTACATTTCCTATCCACCGCTACTTAAAGACAGGAATAAAGTGCGTATTTGCGTCCCTTGTGAGTAAGTTGGGCAGAATAACAATCCCCGCGCGTAAAAAAATGTACGAAGTGAGTCATTTGATGACTTTATTTAGGCTTCCCCTCGCCCAGTGAAACGTGTTGACGTTGGCATGTAAGCATTTTACGTATTTTTAAAATTCAGGTCCATTATTAAAAAAAAAATTAAAATTGATTGTAACCTTAGGAGTATGCTATCTTTATTGGTCTGTCTGGCCGAATTAATACGACAGAAAAGGAAAACTAAATAATGTGTTAGTGGAGGCAATCTTCAATGAAATTAAAACCCTCATTTCTCGCAAACTACTTATCCGATTTAAATGATTGACATATCGTAGGATACGTCTTAAAATTATGTACAAAATGTCACGTAATTGGATCCGATGTAGGTATAACTTCAAAAGAAATATCGAAAAAAAGGCACGGTAGGTTGTGAAAGAAGTGTGGGGGCTGGGTCCCGCGATTTGTTATGTCGACGTGCGAAATACCTTTAAACCTCCAAGAGGCGGATTTTAATTACAGCCATGTTTTGTTGCGAGGATATTTCGTATGGGGATTGCTGCGTGAGCTGAGAGCCAGGCGTTACCCGGGTACAGCATGTTCACTATCATCGAGGCAGCTGGAAGGAATGAACTCGGTACGAAACTGCACGCTCCTTCAAAATAGCAACAAAAAAATTGATAATAACTACGGTCTAAAATATCATTCAATTTTTAATTACCGAAGATAACTATGCGGGCAGTGAGCCAGGAAGAGTTTTCTCTCTCTCTCGAGAATCAACCTTTTGAGGCCGGCACAAAGTAACGGACACCGAAGGCAAGGCCGAAGTCACCTGTCTATATTATTCACTACATCAATATCAGTTGTTTTTGTTTCTTGATTTCCACTCACCATCGTGTCATCGGACCTGGCTACACCAGACACGCTTGTTGTTTTCTGTACAGTTAGAGACCTGAAAAATTTGCGGATTCATTTCGGGACAAGCTAGAATTCGAAACGCGTGTGTTTATAAAACTTCAGCCATTGGTCCACACTGTGTTTTACACCTCCTGGAGAAGGCTGGCCCAATCGTCGCCTTCTACTGTGACAGCAGACAAGCAACGTGAGGTTGATATCGGCATATCTGTACATAAGACTGGAGATGGAGAGTATAGCCTGCAGGTCATTGAACTCGCGAATTTTTCTGGTCTCTATGCATAGTTTATTACTGGCCGTCCGTCGGCCAATGAAGTAGCGCGTTGACTGCGTACCAGTAAACGTGTCGCGAAACATGTAAGGCGTTTTGCAATTCGTCGTGTTCAATTGTGAAATTATTCGAAAGATCAATTTTTACCCTTACGATCGGAAATAGTGAGTAACTACGATTTACCACTTACATTCCGATAAGGTTAAGCGAAATAGTCAAACTATAAAAGTGCGAGTTTTGTCTTCAAGAGCAAAGAAATTCTTTTTACGCAAATGAAGCCCCGAGTAAAAAAAAATATATGTATACTCTCCAAAGGTTAAATTTTTTTTTTTATTGTTGCTATATGTGGCGCATCTTTAACATCATTCTACGTACATTTGTGAAATTATGCAAAAGAACAATTTTACCCTTACGATCAGAAATAGTGAGTAACTACGATTTACTACTTACATTCCGATAAAGTTAAGCGAAACAGTCAAACAATAAAAGTGCGAGTTTTGTCTTTAAGAGCAAATAAATTTATGTTTACACAAATGTAGCCCTGAGTAAGAAATAAAATATATGCATACTCTGCAAAGGTTTAAAAAGTTTTTTTTTTCAATTGTTGTCATACGTGGCGCATCTTTAACATCATTCTACGTGTTTCCTTCAACATGACACATCCTGCAATAGTTCGAGCGCTCGTGAAACTTTGTGCCCGTCGCGCCAATATCCTGGACCATTACGGCCAATTAGAGAAAGAGGAAACCAGGTTTCGGAGCATCGGGGAAGGAAAGCGGTGCCCCGTTATTGCCTATCCCCGGACTTCCCGGAGGGGAAGTTTGTAACCAAGGGCGCGATTCCCATGCAACGCTTATCGAGAGGCCACTGAATAGTCTATTTCCAAAACGTCCCTCGTCCGCGAATATAACAATTTCCAATTATGATCTTGTTGGTTCTTTAGTACAGCCTTTTGCAATGGAACGATAAATGCTTTTCAGGCCCAGAACAGCGCAAAGTCCACCCGGACGCTAGTTTAAAATTCATTCCGTTTCCGGAGGTTCCGAGGGACACCAAAGTAGAAACGTTCAATCCGCAATTCGCAATTTTAGACGAATCCTCAGTATTAAATTGCTTCCGACGTCCGTTAATTTTCTTATTCAGTTCAATGAGCAATACGAAGATAATATTTAACTCATGAAGGATTGTCAGCTGGGTTTTGAATAATTTTAAATTCCAGTATATACGGAATGCATCTTAATTATACCGTCAAACTTCGGCCGCGGGTTAATCACGAGAAAAAAAAAAGAGAAAGTATATATACGACTTATGGTTTAAAGTGAATCCTAAACACTGATCCATTACAAATATTGAATGCAATTTTTAAGATGATACATGGAGTGTCTGCATAATGTGTAACGGAACAAGATCTGTAAACACCACAACACCTGTGCAAACTTGTCCACAAACTTTGTATACAATCTTTTTCATATTAAGGGGAATAGTTGGTTTAGAAAGGCTCTAATTTCTACGGACAATGTTGGTAAGATCCATACCAACAATCATACAGCCACATTAAGAAATACACTCCATTTACATTTTTCGCTAATATGAGTAGTCAATTTCCAAAGAGTCCCTTGTCCGTGTACACTGATTGTCGTGAAACAGCAAAAAATTTATGTGGAGTGTGTTTCTTAATTTGCCTGTATGAACAATGCTACGGATGTTACTGTTGGTCACGAACATATCGGAATGTAGTGCGCCAATCAGCACCACGGTAACATACTCGCCAGCTATCGGCCCAGCCAATAGATGCAGTGTTTTGTTCCACGCAAGATGAAAACGAAAACATCAACTTTACATGGTGTAGGACATAAATCAATAACAGAAATACGAAAACACGGTAGAAGCATTTGATAATTCCTAAAAAAAACTTTACTCAATATTTGGTAACAAACGAACACTTTTTGGTGTTTTTCATATATTGCTTTCACGCGTATATCATGCCCCTGACTTAAAATAAATTTTTATTGTGATCGATACATATGCCTTAGAAATATCCAAAATGAGCTGCAATTTCTCGTTTTGTTTTATTGTACTTCCCCATTCCAACAATTTGCCATTTCATATCNCCCCCCCCCCCTTTATTATACACAATAACTGCATGAAAATTCCACTGGAAGTGTATGTCTCAACATGGATACCAATAATCGGTATATTTATGATGTTCCTGTAATATAAGTGTAATGTTATTTTTTGAGGAGAAAGAAAACTATTCAACCCTGGAAATACCATCTCGCTAGTTCAATTGGTAAGAAAAAAATGTCGTTTTCAATTTTGTTAATGTTATAGCTAATTTTATTTGCAATGAGAATCAAATTAATAAAAAAAATTGATTGCAAATTTTTTATTGACATTATTATTAACACTTTTGAGTGTATTTATAAAGGATGTTTAGAAAACATTACACAAAAATAGCTGCAAAATATTTGTGTCTACATAACCTTTTACACATGAATGCGTGCGACAATTCCAAGTTTATGGAATCGTTTCAATAATCTTAACTTGCAAATAATTTGACCAAATTCAATACTTAAGTCATGCTAACGTGTATTTATGCTGTAAAATTTTCAATAAAATTGTAAAAAATAGATATCACAAAAAGTTTTAAACCAGGAAAGTATTTTAACAAATTTACTAATGGTCTTAAACTTTTGACGCATACTGTAAAATTTTAGCAGCGGCCTATATTTTGTCAGTCGTTTTCATGCTGGAGCCACAGCTGTTTGTCAATTATCTGCTGCGATGGCGCGAGGTTTTCTTGTTAGTCAGTTTGGTTGCACGTGATCCTGTCCCATTATATCCACCTTTTTGTTACTGAGTAAAGAGACATCCAAGGTATGTAGTAAGCAGAGTGACGGCATCGTAATACACGTATGGCTATATGTGTGAAGTCTAACCTGCCATCAGAAGAATGTACAAAATTCACGTATATGTTATTCATGGTAAACTGGCCATTTTCGAAAGTCTTGCTAAATACCGACTTGTCCGCGCATTCTGCAGTCTTCTGCCGCGTGTACAATTAACACTACTAAGGGCCTGATCACTTTATTCATGCGCTCGTCAAGCGAAACTATACAATTGTTATAAAACTATATACACTGAAGAGCCAAAAAAACTGGTACACCTGCCTAATATCGTGTAAGGCCCCCGCGAGCACGCAGAAGTGCCGCAAGACGACGTGGCATGGACTCGACTAATGTCTGAAGGTATGCAGGAGGCATTTAAATCTGCGCCAATTTGAGAAAGGGTTGCACGTCTGTCACGTTTAATGATATTTGTCAGTCGTCGTTAGTCCCCTTCGTTAACGATCTTTTTCCAGTCGCAGCGGTGTCGAAGATGTGATGTTTTACCTGATTCCCGATATTCACGGCACACTCCTGAAATGGTCGTACGCGAAAATCCAAATTTTATCGCTATCTCGGAGATGCTATGTCCTATCTCTCGTGCGCCGACTATAACACCACGTTCAAACTCACTTAAATCTTGATAACCTGCCATTGTAGCAGCAGTAACCGATCTAACAACTTTGCCAGACGCTCGTTGTCTTACATAGGCGCTGCTGACCGAATCGCGCTACTCTGATTGGTTCTATACCTCTGTTATTTGCATACGCACGCCTATAGCAGTTTTTTTGGCTCTCCAGTGTATTTCACAAGTTTGATGATTGTTACAATTATACGCATTAAGAAAAAACACGGAAAGAAAGAGAAATCATTTCAGTATTCACGAATATTTACCTAACACTTTTAATTAAACGTTAAAACATGGGACTACTTTCCCTCCGTCGTTACCAACTTTATAGAACGCATTTAACTCAGTGTGCCCGTTAAGATGTATGCAGGAAGGGACAGATACCTTTTTCAAATGTGGATTTCAGAAGTTGGCTGTTAACCATGAACAGCTCACACCTCCACCAATAGGCAATATTTCGCAGCACGCAGTAACCTATCAGACACGATGGTACATCATAATCAAATGAACCGCCACGCCATTTCGCCTGTTTGTGCTTGTTAACATCGCGACTGCAATTTTCCTTGGGGAACTTTCGATATCGTTGAATTTTCCTGCTTGTGGTTTTTCACACCTGCCTGCTTTTCACTCGCCACAATTAGAAATTTGTGAAACAGAAAAAAATTTCCTCTTCAACGAGAGAGTAAGTGAAGAGATTTCGGCGGCTCTTGGCATCGAGGTCTTGAGAGTCGTCGAGGGTGAGTGATTGAGGTGAGTATGGAGCAGCGCCGGAATGAAAGGGCGGGGGGAAGCGCGAGATCCCCCGAGAAAAACTCGCCGACCAGCGGCATCGTTCGGCACGATTCCCGCTTGCGAAAATCAGAAGCGAACCGACCGGGGATTGAACCCGGTTCGCCTTGGTGGGAGGCGAGCTGTCCTCGTAAACGAGATTACTGTGATACGAGTAGAGAGCCTGCTACAAGCACAATTCTGGCACTGCAGCATCTGTATAATTATTATTTTTATATGTTTGAAACGTATGCGTGTTGCTTCTTTCAAACGTACTGTTGGGATCATGCGGGCATTAATGTTTAATTTGTCATTATAGCCAATCCCTGCAATATATATTTGACCTTTAACTGTAGGATAGATAGACTAATGTTATCCCAAGGGAAAACCAATAAATTTCGTTTGACAGTAAGTCCCTCTGCTCAGGGAAACCAGTTGAGATATTATTGGTCGTTGGATTACTTCACGCAACTCTGCATCTAGTGAAGAGTTGATGCGTGCGTAGACTTTTTACACTCGCGTGAGGCAGGTGCTTCTGACAAGTACAAATTTATTTATTCTTGTAAACACAGTAATTTATGGCCAGACGGTGATATTGAGCCTAAGCAGATACATCAATTCATAATTACCTTTGCCTATAGGTACGTGAATCAGTTTCACGTTCAAAAGGCACGTTTCTAATGATACATTTTCAAACACCATCATGGAAAATACAATGTTAACTTTATGGCGAGTTCCACTTATATATCATAATTTAGATTAAATAGTAGACCACGTAATTTAGAAAAAATGTTACGAAAATTGTTTAAGAAGGGGCGGGCTCAGAGCAAATGTTGAAGATATATGACTTAAAATTATATTTAAAGTGTTGTAATTAAAACTTTGATCATTTCGACATTTCAAATTTGAATTTAATACGTAATTCGTAAGAGAACGGGAAAATCCTCTTTAAACATAAACACTTGATGGTCCCACAAAACACTGTAAAAAACTATCATGAAAAGTGAACTTTTTAAAGATAACAATAACTGCAGAATTGTCGAGTACTTCAAATTATACATATATATTGTTCCATGCTACTGGACTGCTTCGCTTCCCTTGCCCCGTACTTCACGAGCGAGCGAAGGATTGTGTAAAGGTCAGGACGGAGCGTTAATCCAAGAAGGGCGAGGAGAATTTCAAGGTCAAACCGCAGCATGCCGCAGCGATAAGCATATTGCGACTTGTGCACCCCTGTCTTCAGCGACTTGCACTTCTGTGGTTATCTTTAAGGAAGTTATGGTCACTGCGCTAGCCTCTTTTAGCGAGACCCGGGGTGCGGGGAACCTTCTAGAACAGGACAGCGAGACTGTTTAAGCCGCGACGGGCCTCCGAGCAGTCTGTCTGAAAGCTTCGAGAGTTCGAAGGATTGCGCGGGCATCAAGGGAAGTTTGGACGGAGACGGCGAAGCGACGAGCCAGCATAGAATCGAGTGGCAGCGAGAGTGACCAGCGAGAGTGAAGTCCGCGGGACCGCGAGTATCGGTACAGTGGAGAGACAGACTGACGTGCGAGGCTATTGAAATGGATGTGTGAGTGACAAACATTTGGATTGATGGCAATGGACAGACTGAACATATATAAATAATGAGTGTGAATTAAGTGACGATAACAAATATATTGAGAAGCACTTTAGTTATAATTGAGATAGACTTTTAACATCGTGCTCAATGAGAATAAAAATATTAATAACTGAGGTAGGCAGTTTTATGTTATAAAAAATATTTTCGTATATAAATTAATAATCAGAGTTAGAATTTTTATTAAGACTTCCCTGTATTACAAACTCGGATGCGACGCTCTGGCGTCTTGTAAGTGTAAAAAGGAACGCACGAAGAGCTCTTCCCTGTATATAAAATGCAATAAAATTTTCAGGAATTTCGTATGTAACCCACATACTTATTGTTATTGCTACTTATTTAAAAAGTGATACAAAGAATTTCAGGAATTATTTACATCATCAACATCCAAATTATTTATTTCTCATGAAACAAGTGGCGTTTGAAGCGAAGCTTGTACACGACATTCAACTGGCATTAAACTGTAGCGTAAATGATTCGCATTGTTACGCGATGGCCCCACTGTGGACACATTTCCACAGCGCCCATGTGGCAGGGCATGCAAGTGAAGGAGGCGATACTCACGTTTACAAACGTCAGGCGACATAACTGATCACAAACTTGGAAATTTGTCGTGGCACCGAGAAACCTATAGTACCATTTACGTCATATTTCGAGTAGACCTCATCATTCAGAGATCAATCCCTGCCTCCAGAGCACAAGGGTGGGCAAGGAGCATCGAATTTCAACACCTCAGAGATGCCGCAAGAAGGGTGGATAGGTCTCTGAACCAAGGAGGGAGGGAAGTCGGCGTCTGACATGGGCCTCCAAGCGGCAGCACTTCCTCTGGGAGGCGATGCAGAGCACACAGACAGTTAAAGAAATACAAAAGCGAAACATTAGCTTATAACGCGAAATTTAGAAAGCATTAATAATATCCAATGTTGGCATCATGTCTGCAATGCAAAGATGTCCCAACGTAACAAAAAGTTCCTATCACCAACGGCTATGTCAACAACATTGTCTAAGTACACGAGTAACAAAACATAATTTAAAGATAAAAATTATATTTCGAAAGTCTTTATATGCTGTGATAATTAATAAATTTTTCCATTTCAAAATAATATTCTTTATTAGTGAATTTATGTTGGTTGCGCAATGTTTGGTTAACAAAGGTTTACAAACCAAATGCAGACAGTATGTTTTCTAACAAGTAACCAACATATCACCAACGACGTCAATTTTAAATACGACATTGTTAGTGGGTTGAAAATATTTCGGTTAAACAATTACATGAAATCATATTGTTATTTCATAAGAAATATGGCAGTTACCTTTGGTGGCATAATGCTGGGTACACAATGTTGGCCCAACAAAACTTTACACACCAAAAGACAATAGTATGTTTTCCGACAAGTAGCAAACCCATAACCAGTCAGCTTCAAATTAAAAATGGTTTGTGTGGTAAAATACATATATTTAAAACCAATATACAAAATTACAATGTTATTTTAACAGAAATATTGTAAACACCATTGCTTGCCTTATAATGGTCACAAAATTGCTGGCCCAACTTACCAATTAGTACCAATTACAAAACATTGTGTTTCCAACATTGACACAATAACCAACTGAACATATTTTAAACACAAATATTCTAGGCCAAGAAGAACCTTCATGTTATATAAAATACCAGAAAGTGGCATTGTTTTCTTTAAAAAATGTTCTCCCATACTCTGACATAAAATGCTGTTTGCCCACGTTCACCCAACAGAACAATAGTCACCTATCACTAACTGTATGATTAGCAACTTGTTACCAAACAATCAGCCAACCATTTAAAATAAAAATAATAATCTTGCGATAGGTTATGGCAGTTTCTGATTTAGTGACATCATTGTCTGGAGGATGCTAAGTAATCTCTTAACATTTTGTGGAAGCCAATTTTTGTTGTCATTTTCCGCTGGAAGGGCCACGGAAACTGAGTGGTCTGACCGCAGGCCTCCCACCAAGGCAAACCGGGTTCAATACATTGCTGGTTCACTCCGGATTTTCGCAAGTGGGAATCGTGCCGGACGATGCCACTGGTCGGCGGGTTTTCTCGGGGATCTTCCGTTTTCCCCCGCATCTTCATTCCGGCGCTGCTCCAACTCGCCTCACTTCACCCTCATCGGCTCTCAGGACGCCCAAATCTCTTCACTCACTCACTCTCTTTTCCAGCGTTGTATTAATATATGTGCTCCGACGGAACGAATAGCCAACCTTTCCAACCAAGTGCCAACTTTCGCCAACGTAGGTTGCTACTGGTGGTGTAGTAGACTATACGTGTAGCAGTGGATTCCAAAATTTCTAATTATTTTACTTACATTATCCTTTTTTTCTGCTAGATTTAGTACTTAATTAGTCAGAGAACTAAAATTCCACATCTGTTCTTTCGCAACTCGAATTGTCAGTGTAACAATAGCGTATCATTCCCGACGAGCCTTCAGTGACTGGACACAAAGGGACGTATANCCAACCAAGTGCCAACTTTCGCCAACGTAGGTTGCTACTGGTGGTGTAGTAGACTATACGTGTAGCAGTGGATTCAAAAATTTCTAATTATTTTACTTACATTATCCTTTTTTTCTGCTAGATTTAGTACTTAATTAGTCAGAGAACTAAAATTCCACATCTGTTCTTTCACAACTCGAATTGTCAGTGTAACAATAGCGTATCATTCCCGACGAGCCTTCAGTGACTGGACACAAAGGGACGTATANCAACTCGAATTGTCAGTGTAACAATAGCGTATCATTCCCGACGAGCCTTCAGTGACTGGACACAAAGGGACGTATATTCGCAGATAGCACGCAGCCGATGAAGCCTGATCGCGGCAATGTGTAGAGGTAACCCCTCCCCTTCCAATCCCCATGAATTGACCCAGGATTAGAGACGCAAGTCCCTAACTGACGAACAACGTCGGGTCACTAATCCATCCCTCAACCCTTCCTTTGCACCTTCCCGCAGGCTTACACTATTCACCCTTATCAGCCGCCCTCATCCCTGTGTAATCATACTATAGCGCCCTTCTCTCGATGTGCCAGCTGGTTCCGGACGCAAATTTTGTGGACACGTCGATTCTTTTGAGTGCAACAGTGACGAAGCAGAAATTAATTTCAGGAGGGGCTATTTTATTGTTACCAGATGACCTAATAAAACCGCTTTTTACAAAAAAAAAAAAACTAGCTGTGCTCGCGGCTCTACACGCGTGGACTACAGAATTATTATTTAGGATTTTTTTAAATAAAGGCCACCCCATGCCCCCCTCTTCCCTTCAAAACACACACTCTTCGGCCTCCGCCATGGCTCTACAAGTCCACGTACGGTCAACCGACTCGCGAAAAACGCTTATTAGTATTTCTCTGTTATAGATAGATGTATGCTACCGCGGAGTTTTTTTTAGGTCTTTTTGTTCTACACGTTTCTTTACTACATGATATTGTTCCATCTTTAACGGTTTAGACAGCGTATTGCAAGAGAGCGCGCTGGAGGCAAACTTCTTTCCGACTTGTTTCACTATTATCGTCACTGCTTATTCCTTATGTTACTTTACGTAACGAAATATATACTGAAACCTAGTCAGAGAACATAGCCATGAAATAAAAAAACACGTAAATCGGATACGTGGTTCTCGAGTGATAACCGCACTAACAGACAGACAGAGACGTTGAGTTTTATAATATGCATACATTGAGGGAAAAATAAATACGTTGTTTATTGTTAAAGTAACAGTGAATTTATAAATTTTGAAGAACACGCACAGAATCTGCAAGTTGTTCCGCTTTCATTGAGAAAAAAAAGTAATCTAGCACAAAAATATGTGGCCGCTGTCTCTGCACCGACATCGGTGTATTTTTTTTAACTTTCAAATGCTTTTTTCAACTTCTGCGTAAAAGTAAAAAACATAAAATATGAAAAATAATTTATACACCTTACCAGTAATTATAATTTTTTTTTTATCAAAATACAGCAACAGTGTACCAGAGTCACCTTCGGGAGGACAAGGGTTCGATTACCTGTCCGACCCTTCTGATTCCCGTTTCTCGTGGTTTCCCAAAATCACACCAAGCGAATGCCGAGATGGTTATTTACTACAGTCATCACTCATCTCTTCCCCACTCCTGTTTCTTTGAACAACATGCGCAGTATCAATAATTATATCGCCCTTGAAATAAAAATCGCGTATGTTTTTTTTTTATTTGAAGATGCTCGTTAAAATGAGCTTATTATGTATTAACAGGTTTAAGCCCATCTTTGCCACACAACCGGAAATTAAATTGCAAGATTTCTTCATCCCATTTACCAAGTTAAAAACTGAGTTTCCAATATTTAATCATAACCCCGACCCCCCGGGCACTACTTGCATCAAAGCCACGAGGCTTCGACAAAGCTCACTCCAATGTTATTTTAAGCTATATTAACGCAAGTGAATTATATTTAAGTAATGTAAAAATTTTTTTTTTATAAAAATGTGCAATTTTTGAAAAACATTTACGCCAAACTTTAAACACGTACTTTTGACTTTTTCAGCGGGCAATTCCCAAGCTATCTGTTATTGAGTAACAATGTAAACAAATAAAAAATATAGAATAAACCCACGTGTTTTCCAGCATTGCTGTTACTGGTCTATAGATGTCGTTTCCACACTCGCCTGGTCTTTGTGATCGGGTATTACCGACTTTATCCCCGTGGCTTCCCGACAAGTAGAATCCGACAAACGTACATCAGTAGGCTATCGTTCCGGGACGAAATTTTAGACACGCGAAAACACTTTTATATAATATTACAATTAGCATTACAATAACAATCAACATATTTATTTTAGTATTCGTTTTTCGTGGACTTTTTCCAGGAAGAAAAATACGTATAGTTTTTGGAACAACAACGAATAATTTTCATCGGGGCAATGAAGGTCATAAATCACAGGAGTAATTTTCAGTAGTACGGAGACAAATATTCTCGTCGGGATAATGGAGGCTGGTAAGAAAAAAAACAAGCGTTAAAGTATTTAAATAGAAACTGGCTACAAGAGGAACTTAATTTTTCGAAGACAATTGAGAAAAAAATGAATATTTATAAACTATAGCGATATCCCTAAGCTGAAGATAAATAAATCAAACTCTGTAAACGTTTGTCGCATTATGGCTTCGCTAACCACAATGTAATTTTAGATTACAACTGAATCTCCCATTTCGTACGTTATTTCACTTGAAAACTTCTGTAATATCACAAACATTAAAAAACACGTCCACACATTCGCGTGCTTACACCCACACAAACGAAACCGCTGACATGTCGACTATACGTACATCTCTTTCAGCGAAGAAATCAGTTTTAAAAAGTAAAGTATCGTTAGATACGTAATGTAACAGCACCTTCCGCAAATAAAAAATTATCAAACTATTCAGAGCTACCTAACTTTGGCTGCTTGCGACCATAGACTTATAGATAGGGCCAGTGAACTTTTCGCGTAAAAATCNTTCAGAGCTACCTAACTTTGGCTGCTTGCGACCATAGACTTATAGATAGGGCCAGTGAACTTTTCGCGTAAAAATCGGAGCACACAGTAGACTTCAAAACTATATACACACCTCAGCTGTTGCTATGCCTCCATTGGCTGCTGGTGCCGTGTCCGTCTTTGACCAAGCCACTCAGGAGTAAGCAACTCCGGCACGGAACCTTCGTGATTCGTGCGAAAACGGTTAACACGGGTCAGAACATTTTCTAGCCAATCAAAGAAGCTGGACGACGATACAGTGCTTTGGACTATATCTTGTCTCGAACTATTTTAGCGAAATATCTTATAGATGAAATGAACCGATCTCGTTGGCTGCGCACAACCAATCTCCGTTGTCCTAACATTGAACAGCTTTTCTGCCAACACTTCTAGAGAGAACGGCGTGGTTTGGATTTCAGGTTAGAAAACTGATATGTAAACAAATGCTTTGAGACGTGTGTATATATGCTCTAGCCAATTTTTAATGCAGTTTGATTAAATTCAAATTGGTTAAAGTGTTTCATTCAAATAATAGTGATCGTCATTTAAAAAGTTAAGATATAAACAAACACTTTCATCACGGTTGACGTTGGGGTAGGTAAAATGTTGGGTACATGCGCAGAAGACGAAAAAACGGTCTACCTCATTTATATGCCTGCGACACTTAAGGGATCAAACTCGCATCGGCAAATTTACTGCTATGCTAGCTTCTTACGGCTTAATAGGCGTCATAGTAAATAACGCTCCAGTGCTTAGCTAAATTAGCGAATTCCGTTATCCGCCGTTACGTGGTTAGGGGACCAAATGGATCCCCTCAAATGAGGATGGAAACCGTCCACCTTCGGGCTGGCTCCTGTTCCTACTTCCAAGGAACCAGCTCCTCAGTCCCTCCTTGTGACAATCTACTGTCAGTGCACAAAAGGTATCCATTTTATAAATCAATTCGTCTCAGCGAACGGATGGCATAACAACATTAACACATGCAATTTTAACGTCTTGACTCCCAGCGTCTCTTTCAATACTCTTGAATCTTGCTCGTCATAAATTTATTCAGTTGCAACTAACCAAGCAGTAATTGTTGCCAACTTATATAGGTAGCATGGTTACCACATACCACCGTATGTAATTTCCTTCCTCCTGAGGTATTAAATGTTAACCAGTATGGCGGGCTTTCCCACCATAAAAAAGTAACGAAAAAAAAACGCGCGGCTTGCAGTCAGCATGACTGCTTCTTCTGTTGGAGCACCATAAGCGCCGAGAGTCTGGACCTTGTGAAAATAACACTTTTTGTGCATTGTTACTCTAACTAGCACTACTGATGAATTTAATACGAGACAGGTTAATCAAGTAGATCAGCACATCAAATGTACAAGATGAAACCTGAACAAAAGAAAAACCTTTAAAATTAAAATACGTGAGATTTTCTTTCCTTTTTGCTGCCAAAAGTAACTTCGTGGCTGTGTCCGTTAAATGTCCTATAGGTTTAAATTATTTCATGAAAGGCATACGCAATAGGAAGAGACTACCTACATGTTTGCAGTGCTGATTAATTATATTGAAAACGTGTTTTAAATTCAAGTATTTCCATGATCATGTCATGACAATTATGACGTAAGAAATCATGATACGGAGTTTAAAAGCAGGCCCGTACGGGTGACAGGGACTTGCAGTTACAGGAGGATGTTCACTGTAAATACAGTTGGTTCTACAAACAAGCCAGAGGGTGCAGCACCTTACTATNTTAAATTCAAGTATTTCCATGATCATGTCATGACAATTATGACGTAAGAAATCATGATACGGAGTTTAAAAGCAGGCCCGTAC
Organism: Clitarchus hookeri; assembly: GCA_002778355.1. NCBI lineage: Eukaryota > Metazoa > Arthropoda > Insecta > Phasmatodea > Phasmatidae > Clitarchus > Clitarchus hookeri. The sequence goes on from NQII01008789.1 coordinate 54,354, forward strand.
GGGTGACAGGGACTTGCAGTTACAGGAGGATGTTCACTGCAAATACAGTTGGTTCTACAAACAAGCCAGAGGGTGCAGCACCTTACTGTTCCTACGCGGCGCGTGTCTTGAGGTCAATTTAGTTGCGGCAGTGTGTTTGCGGAGGAAGTTATTAAGCGATCTGTATTTTCGTTTCAGTTCATCTGCAAAGCGAACAGCAAAAAAAATTAAGTGACATTTAGTTGTTTTAGTTTGTGTAATCTGAAACCTAACTATCATATTTTATTTACTCCCGTAGACATCTTAATTACAAATTCTATATCACTTAGGTCTCTCGTTGGCATTCCGTAGACGTATTTAAAAGACAAATGTGACCTTTACAATAACCACTATCACGGGAATCCGATTATAAGAGATGACATATGTATTGGTTATTTTTCTCCGTCTTATAATTGGTCATTGGGTACCATCGAGAAAAAACGGACTTATTGTTGACTCACATTAGCAAAAATTCTGTACTTAGCATGGTTTCTAAAAAGGCGCTTACAGCAGTTTCCGTACTAAATAACTGGCACCTATGTGTCATACTTATGTGTAAGCGGCACGTGTTAAACAAAATGTATTCATCAACTGCTCTTTTTCAAGAAATTTTCTCATTCATAAAAATCGAGATGGGCGACCACTCGTGTAAAACATTTTGTTTTTTACTTTTTTCGATTTTGATACACGCCAATTAATTCAAGGTACAGTTCACTGAACTTTTTTTCAAATAACTCGCCAACTGTTAAGTAGGAAGTTATGGAACCCACAAAATTCAAGTATAACGGATTGAAAAAAAAATTCCAATATTTTTTTCACTTTATTTAACTTTAAGTCAGTTAGATTTTTCGAGAAATATAATGAAAAGTCTTTCAAAATTCGGGTGACCAACATGTTGGAAAATATAATCAAAAATATAGGAAATTCAAAATAATAAATATGGTCATACACTAACCCTACATAATTTAAAGGCAAAAAAAATTGTTTTCTTAAATACCGGTGTGCCCAGCTTGAAAGTCTACACTATAATATTAATACTTTAATTAGGTGGCGATCTTTATATCAGATGTATTGAAAATAATTTATTGGTTTCAAACAATACTACGAGTCTCACCAGAAATTTAGGACGTGGCTTCTTTTTTCATTGTAAGTACACTTACAAGCATTTAAAACTGGCACCAACCAGCAAAGTGGAGTCAGTGTAAAAAATCGCTTACATATATGCATAAATAAAGGTTTATGTTCATACCATGAATCTTATCTATAGCGAGTCCAAATCAGTTGAGTAAATTGAAAGTCTGTCCGCGTAAAATATACTATTCGAGAACTGCGAAGTGCTTTCGTAACAACTACTGCAAATACAACCGTTTTAAGGAGTAAAATGGATTTGAAATTTATTTTCTAATTTTTTATAACCCTGTCACACTTACAACTATTTTCACTTTAACTATTAGTTTGTATTTTTTAGAAGGCGTTCTTTAAAACTAGCTGCCAAACATGTTTTTTTGTAAAACTGCAAATTGAATTAGAGTGCAGTTCACAAAACCCTAGCGTGGGATGTGTAATACTAACGTTGAATTAACATTCCAGTGTTGTAGACTTTGAGCCTATTGTGAGCATTGGGTCACATAAATAATTTTGCTTGTTTTCTAAAATGGTCTGTTGTAAATACAGATTAGTTTCAGCTGTGGATTTCAAACAAAACCTTTGGCAACAAGTTCCCAAAGGAAATTTTGAAACAAGTCCATAGATATTTTTGCTATTTATGGTTTCAGCTGTTGCAACTATGAAATACTAGCGAACCGGCCCGGCTTCGCCCGGGTACAATTTAGTTTTACAGTGATACACTAATAAATAAATTGGGAAAAGACGTTTCATTTATGTGAAAACAGAATTATATAATTATACTATATTGGCCTAGGTTTTTTACTCATTACGGCAACCCAAAAGGAAGGAAATATTTTACCCGATAGCCAAGAAGTACGGTAATGTTTTTGGAGTGTGTCTGTGCAACTATCGCGTAGTTACCACATTTACGTAGTCCAGCATCGATGTGTGAAAATCAAAACATGAGTTTCATCAAGTGGGAATCGTGCCGAACGATGTCGCTGGTCGGCGGGTTTTCTCGGGGGTCTCCCGTTTCTCCCGCCCTTTCCTTCCGGCGCTGCTCCATACTCCCCTCACTTCAACCTTGCCGGCTCTCAAGGCCTCGCCGTTCAGAGCCGTCCAAATCTCTCCACTTCACTTGAATGGCCACGAAAAAGTCTCCCCGGAGTCACTTTGTCGCCGCTCTGCGGCAGACGAGACATCATTTCACGGTCCGGGGAGTTGGCCCAGTTTTCGACGGAGTCCCCTCTTTAGCATTCCAGACTCGCCGAGTGTCGCTCAGAATCTTCCTCCGGCACCTCCTCGTCCCTCGTCGTCCCGTGACGTCCAAATCGCCGGCGGATCCCTCGCTCATATTCCCCGCGGAGCACACCCCGTATATTTAATGTTAATAGCGCCATTTATCACGGAGGGGTTCGGGCGAGTCCCGGGGTGATAGCGCGGGGATAGGGCGTGACGTATGACTGGCGATGTTCGCGCATGCGCGCGCCCGTCCTGCGGAGAGGACGAAGGAGGCTGCGAGGGGAGAGAGAGAAGGAGAGAGATGTGCCGCAGCTGAGAAGGCTAAGGGCTGTTCACGAGCACCTTTGAAATCAACCTCAGAAATAAGTCACTGCTCCCACCTGCATATAATTTTTACGGGCACACTGAGTGACATACACCCTGTAAAGTTTGTAACGACGGAGGGAAAGTAGTTCCATATATAAACGTCGACTAAAAAGTGTTAGGTAACCATTTCTGATAACTTAAATTTTTTTTCACTTTCTGTGTTTNCGCATGCGCGCGCCCGTCCTGCGGAGAGGACGAAGGAGGGTGCGAGGGGAGAGAGAGAAGGAGAGAGATGTGCCGCAGCTGAGAATGCTAAGGGCTGTTCACGAGCACCTTTGAAATCAACCTCAGAAAAAAGTCACTGCTCCCACCTGCATATAATTTTTACGGGCACACTGAGTGACATACGCCCTGTAAAGTTTGTAACGACGGAGGGAAAGCAGTCCCATATATAAACGTCGACTAAAAAGTGTTAGGTAACCATTTCTGATAACTTAAATTTTTTTTCACTTTCTGTGTTTNCCATATATAAACGTCGACTAAAAAGTGTTAGGTAACCATTTCTGATAACTTAAATTTTTTTTCACTTTCTGTGTTTTTAATACATCGAAGTTTAAAAATAAGCAGATTTGTAAATATTCGCTTTTCTAATAATTTCACATATTTTCACTTGACCAAAGCATGAATAGAATGATGTTAAGTTTACATATGGCGGAGGAATTCACAACGCGTATACAAGTAGCTTTTAAGCAGGGCTTTCTAAAGTGCTCAGTATTCCGTGAACAGCCTATTGCAGAGAGTGGTCCTCCGTGCAGATGAAACGGAAAACATCGCCTCTTTGACGAGAGCATGGGAATAACCCTGGCTCCTGGCTCCTATCCCTCCCCGCCCCCTTCACCAATCTAACACGCCCACCTCGTCGACAGCTTAATATAGAGATATTCTGGAGTCATAAAGTCATTCACTGGATGCGGAGAGGCAAGATGAAGAAATACTTTCGGGAAAAAAATAAGAAGATCGAAGGTAAAGTGGATTTGGCTTAACTCAGAGAAATCTGGTAGCGGTGATGGAGAATTTGGGGAGATCGGTTTTTGAATTTATCTGTGAGTTCTGGGAACATTTCCAGGCACTAACTTGAGAAGATATTATATTTCCCGTAAGATTTTAATACTTTGAAAATGTTTCGGGTATTTTTACTTTATAAGTTATTATTGGATTTTTTACATTGGTTAATATTTTAGGTTTTCCACAAAATATCTTATGCTTGAGAATGACTTTATTATCTATATTAATTCAAGATTCATGTGAATTGTGAAATAGGTTGTATGTTACTTTTAAGATACTGCGAGGGTGTACCGAAATGTTACCGAATTTGCAGCGGGGAAAATATTCAAATTATTATACTAGTAGAGACATCTCCTAACTGAAGCAAACTACAATGCAACTTTTCTTGAGTCGTCCTTCCATCATCTTGATTATGAATGCTTCAGATTACTCTGCACGCACGTTATTCGCATATTTTATTTACTTTACAAATAAATTACATTAGTAGCGGAAGCTCGATTTTCAAGATTGTAATAAAACAGCACAGTAGACGTGACCAAGGATGTAAAATGTTTGCAGGAACTAAATTTTATTTAATATAGGCTGCTCGTGGCAAAGTGAGAATTTTTTGCCCCATATTACTATTTTCCTTTCAGCCGTTTTTTATTCTTTAACCACCTTTTCAAATAAACTTTGCCGTGCAAGTAACAAACACGAAGCGAATATCCCGCCTCACTCGGAAGTTAACGTCAAAGGCTAAAATAAAATATATACATTGACTATCATTCCAAGTGAGAGGGCTTTGAAATATGCTCACTTTTACTTGGATAGCCTATAATCGCCCAGTTCTAGCAAATTATTTATTCAAAAGAACGTCGAAATATTACGTAAAAAAGGCTTAAGTCATATTCATAATTTTTAAAGATTTAATTATTAAATTTGTGCCAGCGTTTTATTTTAGAAATTTAATAAATAAATATTTAAAAATGGAATACAGTTATTATAAGTATTACGGTGTGTGTGTGCAAGTTATTCGCAGTTTCCTGCTGTTTGTACGCCATCGCACGCTATTCTGGGGCGAATGTGCAGTGAAAACAAGCACGGGGCTTAGATCCGACACAAAAATTGAACGCTTTCTCGCAAATGACACATAGAAACAAACGTCTGGTTGCAAAAAAAAACTTATTTAAAATACGCCTTATCACAACTTAGTTACTAAATTTCTAAGTTATTAAAATAGGAGTGCTCTATGCATATAAAAAAAAGTTTTCTCACTCACTGACAGATTTATTTAAGTATAACCCAAACCACCAAGTAAAGAAGAACCGCATTTTAAGATTACTTCCTCTTACAGAGTAGACATCTACTAAAAAGGAATTTTTTGAAACTTCGCCGTAAAGAAGTCGAAAGAGGGTAGAAGCATTTTTCCATGGATTCCTCAATATCAACTAAACCTGCTCAGATACCGACGTGCTTTTAACTTGAAAAAATTACATTCACAAATTCTTATAGCAATTTGCTGCTTGAGAAGGTGAAAATAGGTAAAATAAGATTTTCACGAAAATCTCAGTAGCCCTTAAAACTTTCGTGATACCGCCGTACTTCTCAATTCGAAATACTTTAAATATGAAGGACTAGAAACAATTTTTCTGATTATGTATTTAGTAAGCTTCTTGTTCGTAATTAACTGAACCGTTAATTTAGATTTTTTTTCAGTTCGCAGAGAACTCAAAATATTTAATTTTTACAAACGACAACACGTTTTTTCCCCTTACTTTCTTTGCTATCTACAGCAACGTGTTACAATGACGTATATACAAATTAACGGTTCCGTTAATAAGAGAATCATTCGAAGATCTGTATTGTTCTTATCAAACACTTAATATTTTAGCTCGTTTAGACCGAGTAGTGTGTAAGTATTTCACAGGAAGGTGATTTTGGCCAGCAGTGTACACGATACTCGGTGCCAAATGAGCGCACTTGTCTTAGTTGATTACGAACGATTCATTTCACTTGTTGCCATGTAACCCTTACCGTTCTTTCAGTAAAATAACATAACTTCTTGTGATAATCACCGCTCCAAGTTCGCTGCACAACATTAGGACATCGACCGACAGAACACCTCTGAATATTTACTTTTACCTATTTCATAACCAACGCATCAAGAGTAAATATTCCGAACCAAATTTACGTTGAATCGTTGCCCGTAACCAAGTTGAAGCTCCTGTGTGTTGGTAGTTTATCTAACGTTTCATAAGTCATTGTAAATTTTCAAATAATTTTTGCAGCGCAGAAGCAACTTCAAGGGAAGCATGGGCCAAGGTACGGTTGGCTCATGCTAACAGCTGATATATCAGAGGGACGACCGAATTTCGCGAAAAGATTTTTCACACGTGCTAGACTTCAATACCCTACGGGCACACAAACAGCTTTATTTTGCCTATTTACAGCGTATTATTAGCCAATCAATCTTAGGCAACTTCAATACTGCACGTCTGTGATTCGCGTTTCACATACACCATCCAGTCACGGAAGTGGATCTCAGCTAAAGTTTTATGAAATAGAAATGGCCTTGGAATCTTTTCGCGAAATTCGTGTGTCCCCGCTGATACTCTGCTGATGCTGACTGAAGCGAGTGATGACACCGTTTGACGAGCGTAGTTCCATTAGCGATGATATAGAGGGCAGTGCGATCGATTTATTTATATCCACTAAGTGGTTTCTGCGCATATTTAATCTTCGAATGAAGTAGCCAATTAAGTGAACCATGAATCATTTTTACTTTATATATTTTTTACAGTATTTACCATAGAAACAAAATACTAGTTTCCCGTCCTGCCTTTGCGCCTGCGCGCGTCGACCTATCGCATTCATTGCCCCATTCGTCGTGACGTATTTGTTGCCAGCGAATCACGTACAACCCGCCGAGCGGCTGTTGGTCAGTTGGCGACCCCGAGTTGAAAGTTGGTGAACTTAGTCAACACTGCACTCATCGGCACTGACGTGCAAACACAATGTTCTGTACAACCATTCAAAAGTAATCTGCTACTTCATTATCTGACTTTTGTCTTAGAAGCTGTTAAAAATTATCAACGACTATGTATTCTCGGATCCTTCGCTTTCAACACGTTAGACAACAACAAGGGAGACTAACTGCACACACACACGCACGCACACACGCGCACACACACCCACACGCACACACATATATATACAGCTATTTAAGTGTGGCTCAGTAGGCTCTGCAACAAACTGTTCTAGTTATTATCGAGCATGTAATATCGACTCCCCTTGTTCAAACACAGGTGATAACAAGCAGAGAAGCGAACAGCCATAACGTTTACAGGTCACGTGAGCCAATCACGTTTCAGAAACACGTCGGCACAGCACTGCGCGACATCGGCCTTATGCAGCAGGGACTTAAGGCCCCTGCCTACCTAGCGTTTTTTCCCCCCGCGTTCGAAGCCGAGAAGCGCGGGAAGCAATAGGGGTGAAAATGCCACCCGCATCAAGGGTGCCATCGGCGCTAAGCGCACTGGCTCGCAATGTTCTTATCGTACTGTGTGTACCTACGGGAATTTCAGCGGTGGCGAGATTATTTTATTGGTGGAAAGTCTGTGGGAGGTTAAATGCAGGGCCCTTCAGTAGTTTTGTATGTATTTGAAGCGTACGTTTTGAAACATAGCACTAGGCATTTAGGAGTTATATGAAATGGTGCTTCTAATATGCTTGATGTCTAGAAAGTGCTGAACAGACCTGGTCTGACGTTTGTGTTCTTCTCGTGGAGCAGAACATCGGACGCAAACGAGTTTTTCAAACACTCTGCAATGTATTTCAAGCGTCAGGTACACGTGACCCTTAAAAGTGTCGGATGCCAAAAATAAATTATTTTATAATTGGGCCCAGCATTTATTAATTTATACGTAGGGGCAGTCCAGCTTCTTTGATTGGCTAAAAAAATGTTCTGTCCCGTGTTAACGGTTTGCGCACGAATCACGAATGTTCAGTGTCAGAGTTACTTACACCTGAGTGGCTTGGTCAATGACGGACACGGAATCAGCAGCCAATGGAGGCATAACATCTGATGTGTGTATATAGTATAGAAGTCTACTATGTGCAGTGGCGGATTTACCAGCAGGCTGAGTAGGCTGGAGCCTAGGGCGGCAGATTTTAGGGGCGGCAAATTTGGGGACAAAGTTTTTTATGTCTTACAGAAATTAAAAGATTCATATTTATATACCTAAATTTTATTAGGTCCACACAAACAATTCAACATGTAATATGTTTCACCACTTAGATAAATTGTTCTACAGTTTGCGTAGTCNTTTTACCAGCAGGCTGAGTAGGCTGGAGCCTAGGCCGGCAGATTTTAGGGGCGGCAAATTTGGGGACAAAGTTTTTTATGTCTTACAGAAATTAAAAGATTCATATTTATATACCTAAATTTTATTAGGTCCACACAAACAATTCA
>NQII01008790.1:0-14794 GCA_002778355.1 Clitarchus hookeri
TACGAGATGGCAATCTGCTTGATGGTGTACGAATACAACGAGCAAAAACCTTGGATGCTTCTAAACTTTTTTTTTCGCTAAATGTTCTTTATGTAAAAAATAATTAGTATGCAATGCACACACTGCGTTTCAAACATTTTTTACAAAGTAATTTAAATTTTATTAAGTTCCATAAATATCAGTCATCTGTGTTCTCGATTTGTTTCCATTTCGGGTAGTGCTTTCCATTACATTTTTTGAACGGGAGCATCTTCCATGCGTACAACTTGCGAGTAGATAACTTACACGTGGACGTCGTCTTCTACAGGGATGACATCTTCAACAGGGAAGTCGTCTTCCATGGACGCAGACGTCGCGAGGGCTGCTCGGTGGGCCTTGCACCAACCCCTGAGGTGCGGAGTGTAGGGAACTGTGGTGGTGCCGCCCTCGAAACACTCCTTGCACGGAAGACAATCCCTTATGTCTTCGTTGTGCTGCAGGTAGACCGGCAAATACATTAATATGGTCGAAATTGTGTAAGGTGCGTAGACCAGGAGAAATTCTCGCGGCAGATACGGTAACTCGTCCTGTTTGTCTAAGGCACTGAGCGAACGCATCCTTCCAAATGCCAAAATAGCCGAAAGGATTTTATGGCCACTCGGACAACACGCGTACATTTCTAAGAGCGAGAAAAATTACTGATTTACCGAGGGGGCTTCAGATGCGTCTTATAAAGAGTTTTTAAGGGGGGAAAATAGTCCGCCCTCGCGATTAAATTAGGCAACTTATTGGTTGGAACGAAGGTTTCCGAAAACACCCAAGTAATTAGCCAATGATAATCTTTGGCGGTGCTGTCATATATATTGGAAGGGGTTTGGCAATTAGACAATGAGAGTCAGGGTGCGACAATTGGTCAATTAATAATATTGGAAGGGAGGAGTGGAGTGTGTCAGTCGTCTGCTGTGCGCAGTGCTGGGGACAGCACCAGCAACGTAAAACTAATGACAAACGAAGAAACCAAGATACCGATACAACGAAGGTGAGAGACAAGCTTCAGTAATGTATAAACAAATGACAGAAGAAAAAAATAATATGTTGAACGGTGGCTGTTACATCTACCAAAATGGTGGACTGTAGATTCCAAGTTTTCGGACAGCACTTACCAAAATAACGGACGGTGGCTTTGACGTCTACCAAGATGATGGAGTTAACTTACCAAGATGATGGAGTTAACCTACCAAGATGATGGAGTTAACTTACCAAGATGGTAAAATGAGTATTGGTGAAGANAATTAGGCAACTTATTGGTTGGAACGAAGGTTTCCGAAAACACCCAAGTAATTAGCCAATGATAATCTTTGGCGGTGCTGTCATATATATTGGAAGGGGTTTGGCAATTAGACAATGAGAGTCAGGGTGCGACAATTGGTCAATTAATAATATTGGAAGGGAGGAGTGGAGTGGGTCAGTCGTCTGCTGTGCGCAGTGCTGGGGACAGCACCAGCAACGTAAAACAAAAGACAAACGAAGAAACCAAGATAACGATACAACGAAGGTGAGAGACAAGCTTCAGTAATGTATAAACAAATGACAAACGAAAAAAAAAAATATGTTGAACGGTGGCTGTAACACCTACCAAAATGGTGAACTGTAGATTCCAAGTTTTCGGACAGCACTTACCAAAATTACGGACGGTGGCCTTGACGTCTACCAAGATGATGGAGTTAACCTACCAAGATGGTAAAATGAGTATTGGTGAAGAGGGTCAAGGAAACCTCTGGACATGAAAATTTTTTTTTATATTCTCGATAATTTTAAATATTTAATTTTTGTAAAAACATTTTTTGTGGAGTTTTGGCGTTAAAGGTTAGGGTCAATGTCACATGGATCTAATATGGCCGCCGGACGACTGGAGTGATGGCACAGAACAGCTCCAATGCTCCATTACCAAGTCCCGATGTGCCAAAGTCCCCACAATCCCTCTACTCCTGCAATATGTGTTTGAGAAGAGCAGGGTATATTGTGTGAAGGCCACTACTTCGAGAAGGATACCCACGCCAAGCCTGCTAAGGTCTCGGACTCCAAACAACTAACTCAGTTTACAAAGTTTTTGAACAAGTTTCGTATATTTTACTACAAATGTACACACTTGGTCAGAGAGTATAAAGCTTAGTGTCTGTTCAACATGATGTCTACCACTGGCCACACGGAAAGTGCAGCACTGCTTAATGTTATGACGCAAACATCCGTCGATATCCGAATTTGCAGAGATGTCATTATCCCGCTGTAGCATAGTAAGTAGCAGATATGTCCCATAGAATCTCACTTCATGGCTTGCTGTGAGCGTGGTACATGGGTTTCTGTCAGCAGAGGTTCTACTTTTACGGTCATGGAAGTGTTCATTTCTCGTAAAATAAAAATGGTTTTAATAGGCAAACAGATTCAATGAAATTAAATTGTCACCTCCAGAACATCGCTGCATCAAACAGTCGCAGAATTCCAATCGTTTAACGAAGACAACTTATAACAATGCAATAATAATTTCTTTGCTGCCACACTGGTCCCCCCAAATGCAGCCCCTAGACCGCAATTTCATGGGTCTCTTGAAGCTTACTTAAGTGAACACGTTAGAATTTGGTTACGAGATAGCCATTGACCATAATTAATGTACAAGACATGGAGATGTTTGAGAATGAGTATGCCAATTTCTCGTAACCAGATATTGCAGGTATTTATGGATTGTATCATTCCGAAAGATAACTACATGAAAGAAAGTTAAGATTTTTCTGTCAATACATGCACTCCATATTTGGACGTTCAAAACTTCAGAACCATGACGAATACAGAGTTTCTCTCGGCATATCTACATCGTCATTAGTTCTACAATAACCTCATACATTACCCATTTCTGATGGTCTAAAAGACGCCACCCACATATCCAAGCTTGGAAGAGATTTTTCGACAAGAGGAAGGATACCATCCACAACTGCTGTGATAATGTTTTTATCTGACAATAAGAAATTAAAACATTCAAAGATTAGCCAGCCAAAGGAAGGAGGCATTGCAATAGAGGGGTTGTAGCTTATGCAGAAAGTGAAATGAGAGAAATTGAATGTGGGACAACAAAGAAACAAAATTTAATCTGAGGAGAAAAGATGACAAAAGTTCAGGTGCTGAAGAAATCTAATTATTTTACACTGTAGAATCTAAAATGGAACTCGATATTCCACAAGGACGACATAAAAATAAAGCTAACATAGTCTTCATGTTTTGTGGACACAATTTTCCATATGGACATCGGTCAAGAAATTTGGTTAGCCTGCAATGTACATTTTGTGGGCAATCACTTATTTATTTATGTTTGTGATTTCACACACTATTCCTCAAGTGTTATGAATATTAATGTAGTCAATTGTTAGCAAAATATACTTTNTAAGTGAACACGTTAGAATTTGGTTACGAGATAGCCATTGACCATAATTAATGTACAAGACATGGAGATGTTTGATATACTCATACGGTTAAAGAGCATTGGTCTATAACGTCCAATTTATGGATTGTATCATTCCGAAAGATAACTACATGGAAGAAAGTTAAGATTTTTCTGTCAATACATGCACTCCATATTTGGACGTTCAAAAGAAGTCTTGGTACTGCTTATCAGAGTTTCTCTCGGCATATCTACATCGTCATTAATTCTACAATAACCTCATACAATACCCATTTCTGATGGTCTAAAAGACGCCACCCACATATCCAAGCTTGGAAGAGATTTTTCGACAAGAGGAAGGATACCATCCACAACTGCTGTGATAATGTTTTTATCTGACAATAAGACACTAATACATTCAAAGATTAGCCAGCCAAAGGAAGGAGGCATTGCAATAGAGGGGATGTAGCTTATGCAGAAAGTGAAATGAGAGAAATTGAATGTGGGACAACAAAGAAACAAAATTTAATCTGAGGAGAAAAGATGACAAAAGTTCAGGTGCTGAAGAAATCTAATTATTTTACACTGTAGAATCTAAAATGGAACTCGATATTCCACAAGGACGACATAAAAATAAAGCTAACATAGTCTTCATGTTTTGTGGACACAATTTTCCATATGGACATCGGTCAAGAAATTTGGATAGCGTGCAATGTACATTTTGTGGGCAATCACTTATTTATCTATGTTTGTGATTTCACACACTATTCCTCAAGTGTTATGAATATTAATGTAGTCAATTGTTAGCAAAATATACTTTTTGGTTATTATGCAATTTAAAAATGTTTCTTAATGCTTTTTTATGTGGATTCTTACATGAGTCTGCCATTGGTAAAATTTTTTAAAAAGGTCATGCTATTTTTCTTTAAGTCACACACACAATTAATGAGTTTTACAGCGAANTTTTTAAAAAGGTCATGCTATTTTTCTTTAAGTCACACACACAATTAATGAGTTTTACAGCGAAATAAAAAATTTTATGAATTTGATAATATAAAATGGTATTACATTAATTTAAAATCAAATTAAATTTAACATGGAATATGATACCACAGGAAATAAACAGAATGTGTATATGACTTTGATCACTAATGCATTATAAGTTACGATTTTTACACCTGAGTTGAAAAGCGGAAATGAATTTTCAAGGTATATATCACACAAGTTCATATTATAATAACCAGTGTGATAAAATTTCGTTTCTTGCGTATTAACCGCCGTAGCTAGTCAGATCGCCAGGACACCGTATTCCACTACGCTCTGCTATAAAGGTCCTCGGCTTTGTCGTTAGACTCACCTCTTGACCTTCTACTGTGTGCACCTTGTCTTATGTCCTGGTAATGTACTCCGTAGTCAAATTCGCGAATGTCTGCCATAATCGTGCCTCCATCTGCTCCGTCTGTGTTCAAAGACTTCAGTGATTTGTATCATAAACAAAATGAATTTATTACTTAGTGAAGGACTACAAAAAACAAACTTCAATGAAAGGGCTACTGTCTGCGGTTTCGGTCATTTTGGTTTCACAGTCTCAGGTAACAAAGGTTTCCCAAACGTCTCTACCACGTCTTACCTTTATTCTTTTTTCCGCGGTGTCCTCATTTAACTCGTACACTAGCATGCGAGGTGACCAGATATGCAACACTAAACACTACAATACAAATTCTACACAAATGTGCACTGTTCGTCTCACCGTCCTCTCGACGTTTTCACTGCTCCTATGGCACTGGAAAGCCATTTTGGAAAACCTCAGCTCATCAATGGTGATGACAATGTGTAGATGTAAATTCATCGCTACCTGTGAGGATGCCAAGCCAACCCTCGCCCCATCCAGACGTGAAGCTGCAGTGGTTCCCTGTCGCCTTCCGCCGCTGTGGCTGACTTACCCTGGCGCCATGAGGTTCCACTGGTCTCCTGTAGCCGGCCACCGCTGATAATATTCGACGCTCGCCGACACCTCGCACCACTACTGATGTCTTCCACTGCAGTTCTCTAATGTCCGCGCACTCTTCTCGGCGAATACGGACACATATAAATTAGTTTAAAAAGTCAGTTTCCCGTCGATACAAGCATGTGACATAGTTCATGTTGACTCAATAGGATCACATATTCTTCCACTTAATCTTACTTCAATGATGTAGAATGTGTTTCAGATTTAAGATACAAACTCTTGATATATGTTCGTCAGCACATGTGGATTCAACAAAATGTGGTTCCATCTACTTTTACATATAATTATCATCATTACCTTATCCAGACTTCCCTTGGAATATTAATCGAAAGTGGAGGTCCTGTTTATTTACTAGAAAGTTTGACGGATCTGACACGAATGTTTTTTCAAAGGCGACTATGTAAAATGATAGTTAACTGTCTGCAGGACACGTCGTTTGAGCCACTCCAGTTCTATTCGACTATATTTGATAGAACTTACCGCGATGTTGCCATGCCTGCGTCATTGCCAGGAAACTGCTATAGTTGCTTTGATTGCAACCTGTAGAGCTTGAAAATAACAGAATTACTTAATTTCTAATTATTGATCCTTACTTTTTCCTTAAACTTTATAAGTAATTACAATTATGATTAAAATTTTAAGCTTAAGATTTTTGAACCGAGTATCCTTATCTGCATATTATTCTTCAGCAGTTCTTATTATTCATGAATGTTTTTATCATTTTTACGGAAACATGCAGTTTATTAAATCATCAAGACACCATTATGAATCCTGGCGTCCAAGTCTTCGATATTCAAATTCAATCCTAATATTTAAACGTGAACTTGAAAAGTTCAGAAATTCATAAGTATTTTCATGAAATGAACAGTTTTATAAATGCAAAAAATTTGTCGACATGCTTTTTATTTTGTATACACCCTCTCTATGGGGTCTGCAAACCAACATTTGTTTAATTCATTGGTATTGATAAATGTCTTCGGATATATTGAAACATCTACAATTTTCTCAAATTTTTATGATTTTGATTTTTTTTCCCCCTTCCTAACATTGTGTTTTTTCGAAACTCGCTCCTAAATTATTTGTAACTGCACCGAAATTGTTTTATCAAATAAACAGACCTTAATAATTTCATAGCTTCCTCAATAAATAATGTTNTTTGTAACTGCACCGAAATTGTTTTATCAAATAAACAGACCTTAATAATTTCATAGCTTCCTCAATAAATAATGTCGAACTACGTTTTTAATTATTTGGACAAATAACTAAACCTCGCCTTATTGTTCTAATATATATGAAATAAGAAGGAATGCGTAATATGTATATGATACATTAATAAAACAAATCCTTTACATTTTCATTTTATTATCAGAAAATAATATCTACCAGTGCTTTACTCCTTTGCATCTATAATGTTGTGGTCTGCAAATTAAAATTTATATGAAACTTTCCAAAATTTAAAAATATTAATAGTACTATAAATTTGTTGTAAATTTTACATTAGAAAATAAAAATTTTTTAAATTTTTTATTATAACACTGCATAGATTCTAGGTGAGAGCAGAGAGGAAGCTTCTCCCTTCAAGCTGTGGTGTTGTTCATCATAAGAGAACATGAATATAAAAATATAAAATATTGTTCATTACTCACATATGTTTACTCTNTGTGGTGTTGTTCATCATAAGAGAACATGAATATAAAAATATAAAATATTGTTCATTACTCACATATGTTTACTCTAGTCGGGTCTCACAAAAACGAAATATCATATCAGTAGTAGAAGAATAAGACTTCTGTGTCTGTGTATTTTGAATGGGTCTGTCAAGGGCCTGAGGTCCCACATACTTCGGGTCGTCTCGGGCTTGTTCGGCAGTCCTCGGCATCTAGACAGATATCTGGTCGTATATAAAATATGTAAAAGTAATGGTGAATTGTAATACTGGGGTCGTATAGAGTAGTGGAAACTCTGACGAAATCTATGGAGAATTTTGTATTACTGTGAACTATTTGGTAACAGCGACCAGATGAATATAGCGTACATCACTGTAGATATGAGAGCAAAACTTCATACCGTAATTACTAGAGTTTATGAGCAGAAGCTTCTTAATGTGCAAGATAATATTGTGAGGCACGCGGCCAGATGCTAGCGAATGGACGGCTAACACTTTGAACATCTGTTGTAAATCTCGCCTGTCTAACAAAGTTTTGTCCGCTCTTATTGTTCACTGCTTGTTCGGCTCCTTATTATTGCACTGCAGAGTGGTTTGTATTAACGTGCGCTGTATAACTTTATGCATCACATCTGGAGCACAAGAGTGTATTATTTACAGTTTTCATTACAGCACTACTGTGTTGCTGGCGCAGTGGCCCACACATGACCGTACATTAGATTCATGGCACCGCTGAGACAAATGGTTAGCCATTATAAAAATTACCCTTATATTTCCGTCCTAGCTTACACTTCTCCACGTAATCCAGGTGTTACACTCCGGCATTTCCTACTCGGTGTATACTTTAGTGAGAGTGCCCAAGTGGCAGTCTTAACTACATTTTGGTGCACAGACTGCCGTAGTAGTTTAGGTCTGAGCATTCCCAGAGCGAACAACTGAGACGTCTGCACGCACGAACACGCACACAAAGCCCAGATTACCTCGGCCTCGTACATCCCAATAGACTAAACACTAGAAATACGTTGTTGTGCAAATATACAACACCATGAGAAGCACAATGGGCCCCAGTCATAAGTCAAAACGTACGCCGAAATAGTTATATGGCTGAGCTATCAGCGACTGTGGTGTCACATTGTAACTACACTACACCTAGAGACTGGGACTTCCCACAAGCCTTCAAAATACAATGCCTGTAAGAAGACATCGAGGTGATTAAGATTATATATGTCATGTGGTGGAACACAGAGCAGTCACACTCCGGGTTGTGAGGGAGCGAGTGAACTATGTATTGCCTACTGCAGTTGCCACTGCCTGGTACTGCGCATGCGCTCTCTGCTGCAGCGCTATACACCTGCGCCTGTGGCAGGCTGTCTGACTAGCAAGTCCCTGACTCCTCACCTCTTCACTCTCATTTCTTCTGTTGCAGGTGTCTACTGTGAACACGGGAGGGGGCGTGCCCAGTTGCACATTACCTCTTCTACCAGGAGTTGAGTTGAGTTGGGCAGCTCTTAACAACGAGGTCTTGAGAGCCGATGAGGGTGAAATGAGGTAAGAATGGAGCAGTGCTGAAATACAGGGCGAGATAACGGGAGATCTCCCAGAAATCCCGCCGAACAGTGGCATCATCTGGTACGATTCCCACTTCCGAAAATTGGAAGTGATACGGCCGGGCATTGGACTAGGTTCGCCTTAATGGGAGGCGGGCAGTCTATTTACTCGACCACCACGGCCACTATTCGACCAGGAATGAGGCACCTCTGCCCCCTTATTAGAAAAAATTCCCATAATTGTTTTAACAAGAAGCCTTTCTTCTACTTCTTAAATCGTATGCACTTTGTATTTATTTTCTGTCGATGTATTTTCACAGAAACTATGACAAATTCTGCCTCCATACTTAGTCCAGAATAACCAGTATGCATAGAAGGCTACCATGGCTACTATAGCGGTAATGTATCCCCAACCCCAGTAAAGCTANAACCTCAGTAAAGCTACGACTGGCGGGTCCCGTTACTAGAGTTTTTTTATGCTAAAGTGTATGAGGCTTAGCCATGACACTCACACAAGTACCACCCTTACACTGTTCCTCCAACACTCCCTTTGGCCATAAAATTTGTTAGAAATAACTCTTTAATTTCGGTCACTTCTATACAGACTGAGTCGTTAATGTATACTAACCTGGCGTGAGCGGAATCCTTAGAACAAATTAATAGGGAAACAAATATACTACGTAGGGCCTAAAGAGATTTCTGAGGTGGTAGATTCTCTGGAACATTGTGACTTGAAGTGAGTTATTTAACTATAAATTGGAAACCACTTGCGATAAAGTAACGACAATTGGCAAACAGGAAAATTTGTAAAAGACAGGCCACTCTATAAAAAGGCGTCACGGAGAGTACAAACCTTAATACATTAAATGGGGATAGGCAACCTTCAAATGCTTAGAATTTTTTTAACCCTGCGCTTTTAACAATTTCACATGCCATGTTAGTAATCAGCATGCAAACATAAATAAGAAATATTCGTCTTATTAGTATTTTCTAATCCCGACAGTTAAAGCAGAAATCCCTTGTTGAGCTGGACATCCGATTTGTAGTTACCTGGGAAGTAGGCAACCATTAAAACCGTCTATAGTGCCAGACATACTAATTGACAACCTGGTTCATGTTTTTGTCCTACTTCAGGTAAATTACCCCTTAGTAAAGTAATGTGAAGTGGTCGAAAAAAAAACTAACACCATTTTCGAGCAAAAGTGCTTTTTCTGGAATGTGGAAAGTTTACATGGTTACAGCATTTGTTCAAAGTGTCAGCCACCCATCTCCATACATACACGAATGGGATGCTAATCTGATCGGCGCACATGTTCAAACATACCGGATTTAGCCTCAATGGTATGGTGTGAATTTTGTATACATTGCCAGAGATCCTCCACNGCACATGTTCAAACATACCGGATTTAGCCTCAATGGTATGGTGTGAATTTTGTATACATTGCCAGAGATCCTCCACATTGTCCACGTCAGTAGCTTACACATGAGCCTTCAAGTGACTCCACAAGCTAAAGTCGTCTGGGTTTCGTTCTGGTTATCTGGGCGGCCAAACCAATGGCTCATTTGGGTCAATCCATTGCACTGAGTACCGCGCATCCATCTACTGCCTTGCTGTGCGACTAAAGTGTGCTGGTGCAACATCTTGCATGTACCACATGTAGTTTCGTAGATTCAGTGGTACATATTCAAATAGTTGTGGCAGGTCGTCATCCAAGAGGTGCCGATAGGAANCATGTAGTTTCGTAGATTCAGTGGTACATATTCAAATAGTTGTGGCAGGTCGTCATCCAAGAGGTGCCGATAGGAAACTCTATTAAGCAACATGGGAAAGCTGTGTGGCCAGTGAACATAACATTGATGATCCCAGCCTAAACATTATGAGAAAACAGACGTTGGAAGTGGGATTCCCGTACNCATGTAGTTTCGTAGATTCAGTGGTACATATTCAAATAGTTGTGGCAGGTCGTCATCCAAGAGGTGCCGATAGGACACTCTATATAGGTACAAGGGAAGGCTGTGTGGGCCAGTGAACATAACATTGATGATCCCAGCCTAAACATTATGAGAAAACAGACGTTAGAAGTGGGATTCCCGTACTGGATGTGGGTTGATGTGTGCCTGCAAATGCTCGTTTTGGAAGTTGAAGACACCTTCCCTCGTGAAGTATGCTTCGTTGGTGAATAATAAAGTGCCGTAGAAACATGGGGCGCACCTAATTTGACTTAGAAACCGCTCGCAATACGATATACAGCCAGGCCGGTCAGGAGGAATAAGTTCTGCACTGACTGGTAGTGATATGCGTGTGACGTCTCGTCAAAAAATGCAACATATGCATTCAGCATCATTCCATCACACGTGAGATAAATGTCCGTCAGTTCCTCAGTACTTCATCCATCGCGAACGTTGTGAATTACTGCCTGCTGTGTAAACTACCCGCAATGCTAGTAGGTAGGCAATAGCCCGATCCAAATCGACATTCAAGGTTACAAAAATTCATGTTTCCACGCCACCTGTGAGGAAGTGTACTTGACACGTTTTTTTTAACGTGGTTTTCCTGGTAGGCCTTTTCCACGATCTATTGTGGTCCTGTTTAATTCAATAATAAGTAATAATAAAAAATGGTATTATTGGAAATGATGAAAGCGGTGTGAATTCTGAGTGATTGGGGAAATTTATTCGTCTGATTCAAAATCATCTAATGAAACTTCCTGCTGGGTACATGTAAATGGTCCTAACAGCGATGCATCAGATGTCTCCTCGCTGATATCGTAAGAATCCTCTTCTGATGGCGATTCAACATTGGAACACGACTGGCCTTGACAACTGGTACATGCTCATGAACAAAACAATCCAACTTTTTTGCAGCCGCATTTAGCATTAAATCCCTTTTTGCAATTGCAAAAAATTGTATTGAGGAGTTTTTCCGGTGAAGTTGGGAGTAAAGTCTGGATTGGTTCCAATGTATTGTCAATTAACTTCCAACCCCAGTCTTCTGGGTCCAGTTGATTACGAAGCCACACTTGAAATTGATAACCCGAAATAGATGTTGATGAGCAGAAGCAGAGTTTGGAGGAAGACAACAATATTGCACTCGTTTTTGGTAACTAGTATATTTTACAAAACATAAGTATCGAAACTTATCTAAGCAGGTGATTGTTTTTTGAGCTCCGTATACAGAAAGAAGAAAGTGAATTCCGTTGGTGATTACATCTTGTGGAGTATAGTTACTCTCTTTAAAAACTTCAGCACAATTAACGTAATCTTGTTTTTCAAACAATTTAAAAACGGTTGTTTTACCCCTCCTGAATAATGCTGATGTCTTATCGCAGTCAGTTACTGCGTGTACAAATAGTATGTGATTTTGACATTTTGCAAAAGATGATAAACTTTTCGATGAATATATTTCCGACTGCTGTTAAGCTTTCCCAGGTTTTAAAAAATAAATAATTTCTTCGGTTGGAGTTCAAGCAGTAAGTAATACCAATAAATCAACGTCTTCACTAACAACAGTAGTTGTATTTATCGAGTTGAATTGTTCTATTGCTGTTTCAATTATCAAGACATCAGCGTCATTTCAGCTTGATTGATAAAAATATTTTCATGGGTAAATTTTTATTTCAACATTGAAATGAACCGAGACTTGTTCTGAGAATTCACAAGACATTTTTGTTGGCTTGTGGGAACTGTCATAAATTGATCAAAAATGACATCAGAAGATGAAGATATTTTTGTAGTTCGACGACGTTGTTCGGTGGCTTTAATATTTTTCTTACAATCGGTATAGCCATCAAATACTACAGTCACTCTGGGGCCAAAATGTTTACGTACATACTAAACGTATTTATCTAAAATAACTTTGAATCTTTCTTCTTGATGCCACACAACGTGGTGTAACAGATATCCTCCATCGATGATGTACGTAGCATTAATATTGTTAGTATAATCCATTCACGGTATCTTCGATACTTTTGAAAAGAATCTTTGAAAAATCACCCTAGGAGTTACATGTTCAATTGGTTATAAAAAAATATATATGGAAAAAGGTTTTGTCTTGCTTTTAGCACTGAAGCACTATATAAATTGGTTGTTTTAAGTTTTAAGTATATTTTTTCAATAAATTATAATAATTTGTTAAAAGTCCGTACGAATTAACAACGGATTTTGAAGGGACATGTTGGTTATAGCTGAAAAGAAATAGTTCGTAGGTTAAATATTAATATGTATAAATTTAATGCCGTAATTGTAAAGTTAATATCGGTAAACTGTATATTTACATCTTTACGTAGCGCTCATGAGTAAAGATTTCACTGTTATCAATTGAAATTAAATAAATTTCAGTGTGTGTCCGGCGGACTCATACACTCCATCTTGTCCGTTTGGCCACATGTTTTTCAGAAGTATAGCCACGCCATATTGGATATTGGAGACGCTGAAGTGTGGCTATTAAACAAAGTTACAAAACTAACGTAACACATTCTTTCTACTTATAAGATAATTCTAGGTTAAGATATAATTTTAGTATTAGCGTTGTTATTTTTAGCAAACATTTTCCATAATGGAGTTTCTACTCGTGTTTGTGTGTTGTGTTGTTTTGGCGCTAAGTGTTTTAGGAATGATGAAATGTGTAAAAGAAACGACCGGTCACCAACGCCAGCAAGATATTATCAACGTTGCGGGAAACATCTACGTGTTGATTCGACAGGGCGACATGAAAAAATGTAACGTCGTGGAGATGACCGCTTTTCTCCTCAAACTCGGCAAGTCAACCGTCCTCAAGTGAGTAGGAAAACATTAAATGTTGTATTGTCCTCGTGTTCTCATTTTTATAATCGAAGTTGTATTACGGGCAATGTTCCTTTAATTTCGGTAACACTAAGATAAAATGTCCTGCACAGTAGTCGCAGCAATACATTTCTTCCTTATAGGCCTAACAAGTTTTTGATATATGATGGGGATTATTGGTTAGGTACTACAAGAAAAGTGTCGATGAGGTGTCTACTCCAGGAAAGACAAGAAAGAAGAGACCACAAGAAGGAAAGTCTGTTGGTACCATTGATGACTTCACGATGAATGCTATTCGGAATGCCATCTACAGAATGTACAGTGAAGGTAAGAATGTAATGTTAAGGAATCAAGTGCATGCAATAAATATGTGGCTTTTGAGGTTAGGTCGCTATCACATTAATAACAGTCTAAATGTGCTCAGAACACAATACCTTAATCAATCAAAACATAAAATATAAAGTGCATGAAACTTTTTTTTNTGCTCAGAACACAATACCTTAATCAATCAAAACATAAAATATAAAGTGCATGAAACTTTTTTTTTGTTATGTAAATATTGAAGTGCAATTTTCAATCGATGCAATTGTGAACACTATGTTTCTTGTGGCTTTCCAATACACCCAGCGTACACNATTGAAGTGCAATTTTCAATCGATGCAATTGTGAACACTATGTTTCTTGTGGCTTTCCAATACACCCAGCGTACACAAAGGTAATTATTTAGTTTAGGGGCTTTTCTGACTAACACAAAAAATTCAAAATTATGATATATTTCTACTCTACTAATCACGTAAAATCACGTAAAACACGAATATACTAGGGGTGTGGTTTTAAAATAAGTACAACATGTTTAAAAAAATGGAACAAAATTGCGAAATGAGCAGTATAGCCAGTTTGTTTACGTTTCTGAACGAAACGACCTAGACCAACAAAAGTTGCATTAATGTGTTCTGCACAGCTTACCTTGTTCATATTCAAGAGGACGTAACGTTAAAATAAGTAGAACATATTTAAAAAACTTGCAAAATATGTTTGTTTACGTCTATTAACTTCAGAGGACTTATACCAGCCCCCTTCCTAGGCGAGTCAGTTTACAATCTTTTGGTGTGTTTTACGGTTCCTTTAAACCCCTACAATCCTACATTCGTAGTTTAGTGTAAAACCCTACTATCCTAGGTTAGTGTAAAACCCTACAATCCTAGGTTAATGTAAAATCCAAAAATCGTAGGTTAGTGTAAAACCCAACCATCCTAGGTTAGTTTAAAAATGTAAAATAGTTATTTACCCATCGTGGGGTTAGGTTCTGTTAGGTTAGGTGGGCACATATTACGAAAGCCCCTGAACTTAATAATTACCAATATTAGTGTTAATTTTTTATT